>ML111565.1:62061-80175 GCA_003697995.1 Taxidea taxus jeffersonii
AAACTTTCAAACTTATTTTATGAGGCCAGCATTACCTTGATCCCAAAACCAGACAAAGACTCCATCAAAAAGGAGAATTACACACCAATATCCCTGATGAACATGAGAACAAAAATTCTCACCAAAATACTAGCCAATAGGATCCAACAGTACATTAAAAGGATTATTCACCACGACCAAGTGGGATTTATTCCTGCGCTGCAAGTTTGGTTCAACATCCGCAAATCAATCAATGTGATACAATACATTAATAAAAGAAAAAGAACCATATGATACTCTCAATAGATGCTGAAAAAGCATTTGATGAAGTATAGCATCATTTCTTGATCAAACTCTTCAAAATGTAGGAATAGAGGATACATACCTCAATATCATCAAAGCCATCTATGAAAAACCCACAACAAATATCATTTTCAATGGGGGGAAAACTGAGAGCTTTTCCCATAAGGTCAGAAACATGGCAGGGCTGTCCACTATCACCACTGGTATTCATCATAGTACTAGAAGTCCTAGCCTCAGCAAACAGACAGAAAAAGAAATAAAAGACATCTGAATTGGCAAAGAAGAAGTCAAACTCTGACTCTTTACAGATGATTGGATACTTTACGTGGAAAACCCAAAAGCCTCCACTCCAAATCTGCTAGAACTCATACAGGAATTCGGTAAAGTGTCAGGATATAAAATCAATGCACAGAAACCAGCTGCATTTCTATACACCAACAGCAAGACAGAAGAAAAAGAAATTAAGGAGTCAATTCCATTTACAACTGCACCCAAAACCATAAGATACCTAGGAATAAACCTAACCAAAGAGGCAGAGAATCTGTACTCAGAAAACCATAAAGTATTCATGAAATAAATTGAGGAAGACACAAAGAATTGGAAAAACTTTCCATGTTCATGGATTGGAAGAATAAATATTGTGAAAATGTCCTTGCTACCTAAAGCAATCTACACATTTAATGCAATTCCTATCAAAATACCATCATTTTTTTTCAAAGAAATGGAACAAATAATCCTAAAAGTTATATGGAACCAGAAATGACACCGAATAGCCAGTAGAATGTTGAAAAAGAAAACCAAAGTTGGTAGCATCACAATTCCAGACTTCAAGCTCTATTACAAAGCTGCCATCATCAAGACAGTATGGTACTGGCACAAAAACAGACACACAGATCAGTACAACAGAATAGGAAGCTCAGAAATAGACCATCAACTCTGTGGTCAATTAATCTTTGACAAAGAAGGAAAGAATGTCCAATGGAAAAAAGACAGTCTCTTCAACAAATAGTGTTGGGAAAATTGGACAGCCACATACAGAAGAATGAAACTGGACCATTCCCTTACACCACACACAAAAATAGACTCAAAATGGATGAAATATATATACATGTATATGTATATATATACCTACATATACCTACATACATATGTATGCAAAAATACAAAGGTTATGGAGAATCAGGTAAACATGACACTATCAAATGAAACTTATAAAGCTCCAACAACTGACCCTAAAGAAATGGAGACCTATGAACTGTCAGACAAAGAATTCAGAATATTCCTCTAAAAGAAGTTCAGGAGGACCACTTGGGTGACTCCGTCAGTTAAGCATCAGCCTTCAGCTCAGGTCATGATCTCAGGGTCCTGGGATCAAATCCCACATTGGGCTCTCTGCTCAGCAGGGAGTCTAACTCTCCCTTTCCCTCTGTGTTCTCTCTCTCTCAAATAAATAAATAAAATCTTCAAAAGAAAGAAAGAAAGAAAAGAAAAGAAGTTCAAAAGACTAATAACACAGGCCACTACTGAAATTAGGAAAGCAGTGCATTAATAAAATGGAAAATACAACAAAGACACAGAAACCATCAAAAACAAATAAACAAAGAAAAAAAGATTAAACTTAGAACTCAAGAATGTAATGATTGCACTGAAGAATTGAATGGAAATCTTCAACAGCAGAATCTACCAGGAATAAAGAATTGATGAACTAAAAAACAGATCATTTAAAATCATCCTGTTAAAGGAGCCAAAAAAAAAAAAAATGAAAAAAGTGAAGAAAACCTACAGGATTAATGAGAAACCAGCAAAAGGAGTAATGGATGATTTATGGAAACCATAAAGGAGAAGGGAAAGGGACAGAAAGTTTATTTAAAGAAATAATAAATGAACACTCAAACGTGGAGAAAGAAATGGACATCCAAATACATGAGGCTCAAAGGATCCCAAATAAACTGACCTTTAAAGAGTTACATTGAGACACATATAATTAAATTATCAAAAGACAAAGTAAAAATTTTGAAACAACAAGGAAAAAGCAATGTCACATAAAAGGAACCCCCCTCCACAAAACTATCAGGGGATTTCTCAGCAAAAACTTTGCAGACCAAGAAAGAGTAGGATGATATATTTGAAATATTTAAAGGGAGAAAAAAAAACTGTCAACCAAGAACACTATATCTGGCAAAGCTGTCCTTTAGAAATGAAGGAGCGATAAAAGCTTTCCCCAAAAACAAAAACTATAGAATTCATTACTAGTAGACTTGCAATAAAATAAACACTAAAGGATATTCTATAAACTGAAATGAAAACATGTTACTTACATTATTAAAAACATGAATATGTTAAATTCATTGTAAAGGTAAATATATAGCCAAAGTCAGATTTTCTAATATTATAATGGTGGTACGTAAGTCATAACTCAAGTTTAAAAGTTAAAAAAAACAAACACATTAAAAATTACTGTAACTATACTAATTTGTTATTGGATACCACACCATAAAAATTATATAAATTGTAACATCAATAACCTAAAATGTGAGGAGGAAAGTAAAGATATAAACTTTCTGTATTCTACCAAAGTTAAGTTATTAGAATAAGATGTTATAATAATAAGATATTTTATATGAGCCTTATGGTACTTACAAAAGAAAAATCTGTAGTAGGTATATAAACGATTATAATAAAGAGTCACAGAATGCTACCACAAAAAAATCATCAATCAGAAAGGAAGGCAGCAAGAGAGGAAGGAAGGAATTTTGGACTACAAAAATGTCAAAAACAAACAAACAATTAACAAAATGGCAATAGTAAGTCCTTACCTATCAATGGTTATTTTCAACATAAATGGATTAAATAATATAACCAACAGATAAAAATTGGGTAGAAGATTTAAGAAAACAAGATCCAACATCATGCTACCTACAAGAGATTCATTTTAGTTTGAAGGACATACATAGGCTTGAAAGGGAAGGGAAGGGAAAAGATTCCAAAAAAATGGTAACCAGAAGAAAGCAAGGATAACTATATTGATATCAAGAAAACAATAGGCATTAAGCTAAAAATGATAACAAAACACAAAGAAGTCAAACAGGATCCCATTAATCAAGAAGATATAAAAAATATAAATATTCATGCAGCCAACATCAGAATATCTAACTATAAAGCAAATACTAACTAAATTTTTCTGAAAAGAAAAATAAACATCAGGGACGCCTGGGTGGCTCAGTTGGTTAAGCAGCTGCCTTCGGCTCAGGTCATGATTCCAGCGTCCTGGGATCGAGTCCCACATCGGGCTCCTTGCTCGGCAGGGAGCCTGCTTCTCCCTCTGCCTCTGCCTGCCACTCTGTCTGCCTGTGCTCGTGCTCTCTCTCTCTCTAACAAATAAATAAATAAAATTAAAAAAAAAAAAGAAAAAGAAACATCAATATAAATAGTTGAGGACTTTAATACTCCTTCTCAATGATGGATAGATCATTCACACTAAATTAATAAGGGAACAGTGGATTTGAGCAACACTATGGACCAAATGAACCTAAGAGACATACACAGAACATTTTATTTAAGAGAAGCAAAATACACATTCTTCCCAAACATACACGAAGCACTTTTTTAGGACAGATCATAGTTTAAGCTATAAAACAAATCTGAATAAACTCAAGAAATAAGGATTATACCAAGTATCTTTTCCAACCAATATAATTGACTCTAGAAATCAACAGGAGGAGTGCTAGAAATCTCAGAAACATGAAAATTAGAAAACACAAGTTCTGAACAATCAATGGATCAAAGGAGAAACAGAAAGAAGTTAAGTATCTTAAGACAAATGAAAAAGGAAGCAAAACATACCAAAACTTATGGGACACAACAAAAGAAATAATAAGAAAAAAGTTTACAGTTATAAAATTATTCATCAAGAAAAATGAAAGATCGCAAATAAACAGCTTTATATTATACCTAAAGGAAGTGAAAAGGAAGAACAAATTAAACCCAAAGTTACCAGAAGAAATAATAAGATTTGAGTAGAAGTAAATGAAATAGAGAAAACTACAGAAAAGATCAGCAAAACTCGTAGTTGGGTCTTTGAAAAGATAAACAAAATTGACAAACTCTTAGCTAGATTAACCATGAAAAAAAAGGGAGAGAGAAAAGGACTCAAATAAATAAAATTATAATGAAAAAGGAGACATTACAACAGATACCATAAAATACAAAAGAGTATAAAAGATATAATCATAAATAGTTATATACCAATCAAATTAGAACACCTAGAAAAATTGGATGAATTCCTAGAAATATACAATCTACCAAGACTGAATTATGAAGAAATAGAAAACCTGAACAGACCAATAATTGCTAGGGAGATTAAATCAATAATCTAAAGCCTTCCAAAAAGAAAAACCCAGGACCACAAGGTTTCCTTGTGAATTCTATGAAACATTTAAGAAGCAATGCCAATCCTTCTCAAACTCTTCTGAAAAGAAACTGAAGAGTAGGGAACATTTCCAAAATCATTTTACAAGGAAAACATTACTAAGGACACTACAAGAAAGTAAAGGCCAACATCCCTGATCAAATGAGATGCAAGAATTCTCAACAAAATACGAGCGACCTCTATTCAAGAGTGCAGTAAAAAGATCATATACCAAGACCAAATGGGCTTCATCTCTGAAATGCAAGGGTGAGTCAACCTATGCAAATAAAAATAGTACACACAATGATAGGATGACGTGTAATGATCAAATGATGGTACTCACAGGTGCAGAAATCAAACCACATATATGTATCACACATACTAACTGCCATGTAAGGGAAGTCCTATGAAGGAATGACAAATACAAAGAGGTAGAGAAAACACCTGAAAAAATAATGGCCTAACGATTGAGCATCAAAAATACATGAAGCTAGGGGCGCCTGGGTGGCTCAGTGGGTTAATCCTCTGCCTTCGGCTTGGGTCATGATCTCAGGGTCCTGGGATCGAGCCCTGCATCGGGCTCTCTGCTCGGTGGGGAGCCTGCTTCCCCCTCTCTCTCTCTGCCTGCCTCTCTGCCTACTTGTGATCTCACTCTCTCTGTCAAATAAATAATTTTAAAAAAATACATGAAGCTAAACTGTGAAGGGACAATGAAAGGATAAATAAACAATTGAATGTTATAACTAGAGATTTTAATATCTCACTCTCAATAATTGATAGGACAACTAGAAAGAAAATCAAAGGGAATATAGAAGGATGACATTACTAACCAACTTGACTTAATAGAGTTTTATGGCAACATCCAACCCAACAGTAGCAGAATAAGCATCTTTTAAGTACAAGCAGAACATTCTCCAAGATACACCATATGCTAGGATAAGTATCAATAAATTCTAAGAATTGAAATAATTCCAAGTATGTTCTCTGACACCAAACTGAATTAGATTAGACATAAAAAACAACAAAAAATCGGAAAAATCTATAAGTATTTGAAAATGAAACAACCCATTCTAAATAACTCCTGGTTCAAAGAAGAAACCACAAGGGAATTGAGAAAATATTTTTAAGTGAACTAACATAAAAACACAAGATATCAAAAAACTGGGGAAGAAGCAAACACATTGTTTAAAGGGAAATTTGTAGGTTAAAATGCCTGCATTATAAAAGGTCAGGAATCATTAATCTAAATTTCCACTTTAAAAAAACTAAAACAAACAAACAAACAAAAAAACCAACAGAAACAATAAATTTAATCCAAAGCAAGGATTGCTAAAACCAGAGTATAAATCAATGAAAAAGAAAAAGCAATAGAAATATTCATTAAAACCAGAACTTGGTTATTTTAAAAGATAACAGAATTGGTAAAATTTAAACTAGGCTAACCAAGAAAAAAAGAGAAAAGATACAGATTACTAAAATCAGAGATGAAAGTGAAACATTATTATAGACCATAATAAAAGTTTAAAAGATTATAAGGGAACATTGTGATTGACCTTCTACCAATAAATTGAAAATCTTAGATTAAATGGGCAAATATCTAGAAATTACCAAACCTGATTCAAGAAAAATAGAAAATCCAATGTACTTAAAACAAACAAGTAAAGAAATTAAATCAGTGACTTTAAATATTCCCATAAAGAAAATCCCAAGCCCGGATGACATCACTAATAAATTTGATCAATTTTTTTAAATTTTTACTTATTTGTTTTAAAGAGGGAGAGTGTGTACATGGTTGAGCGGGGAGCAGATGGCGAGGGAGGGGAAAGAATTTCAAGCAAACTCTCACGCTGACCATGGATCCTGATGCCGGCCTGGATCTCTCCATCCTGAGATCATGACCTGAGCCAGATGATTAACCAAGCCACCCAGCCGCCCCTGACCAAATATTTAAAGAAGAAATAATATCAGTCCTTCACATACTCTTTCAGAAAATAAAGGAAAGAACACAGAGCCACAAGCCAAGCAACACCAAGCGTTGTTGGCAACCACCAGGAGCTAGAAGAGGCAAGAATTCTTCTTCTGGAAAAATTGTGAGAAACTCAATGCAGAACAGTGAAAGAATCAATGTTTGATGTATGCAGCCCACAGGCTTGTGGCATTTTGTTATGGCATCTGTAGGAAACTATTATGGATCTCTACCTAACACCATTCATAAGCATGAACTCGAAATGGATCATAGACCTAAATATAAGAGCAACAAATATAAAATATTCCAGGAAAGAAAAACAAAACATTTTTGTGACTCTGGTTATTTTGTTTGCAATTAGATATGACACCAAACGAAAAATCCATTAAAAAAAGAAATGGAAGAACTGGCCCTCACAATTAAAAACATCTGCTGTTTAAAAGACACCTGTATTAGTGTCCCACTGTTGCATCCCACATCATCACAAACTTAGCATCTTAAAACAATACCCATTCATTACTATACTTCAAAACGGCATGGCATGGGTGGGTTCTCTGCTTAAACTGAAATCAAGATGTCAAATGGCTATATTCTCATCAGGTTTGGGATCTTTTTCCAAGCTCACTCATACTACTGTCAGAATTCAGTTATTTGTACCTGTAGGACTGAAGTCCTAAATTCTTGCTGGTTATCAGGTGGGAGCCATTCTGAGCTTCTAGTGGTAGCCATGTCATGTAGCCCTCCCCTCTTCAAGCCAGCAAAGGTCCATTGAATATTTCTCATATTTTGAATCTCCCTGACTTCCTCTTCTATCACCAGCCAGAGAAAGTTCTTTGAAAGGGGGCGTGTAATTAGATTTGCCTACTTCGATAATCTCTGTGTCTTAAGGTCAACTAACATTAACAGACTTTAGCTATTGCAAAAACCCTTCACAGCAGTACTTATATTAGTGTTTGATTGAATATCCAGGGGACAGGAATTTGGGAGGGAGGCAGGGGGGACAGGGAACATCTTTAAAATTTGCCTACCAAAACACCATTGAGGAGGAAAATGACAAGCCACAGACTGGGAGAAAACATTTCCAAATCATGTATCTAATAAATGACTCATATTCAGAATATATAAAGAACACTTACAAGTCAATAATAAGATAATAAGCAGCCCAATTACAAAGTGGGCAAAGATAATGAACAGATGTTACCAATATGAATGGCCAATAAAAACACATGAAAAGGTCAATGTCATTAGTCAGTGACATTCCCAGGCGTTTTCCCAAGTGAAATATAAACTTATATGAACACAAAAGTCCATCACAAGTGATTATAGAGGTCTTATTTTGATTGCCAAAAACTGGAAACAACTCGAATGTCAATGAGCGGATAAACAAACTGGTACATCCATGCAATGAAATACCACTCCACAATAAAAGCAATAGATCTCAAATGTGTTTGCTAAGTGTGAGCATACAGACTCAGTACGGTGTTTACAGAAACTGGGGACTTAGGGAAGTGGTGAGGTGTTGATCAGAAGATACAAATTTCCAGTTAGAAGGTGAATACCTTTTGAGGTTCTAATGCACAAGATTGTGATTATAATTAACATTAATGTATTATATACTTGATATATCTTAACTAACTTGAATTTAAATATATTTAAAGAAAATAAATGAAAAGCACAAAAAATAATATATTATATACTCAGAAGTTTCTAAGAGTCTAAATCTTAAATTTCTCAATACAAAAAAAGAAATAGTAATTATGTGATGTAATGGAGTTAGCTAACAGAGTAATAATCATGTTGCAAAATATGTGTATCAAATCCACAGCTTGTATAGACTTATACAATGTTATATATCAATTATATCTCAGTAAGCCTGGAAATAGAGAAAGAAAGCAGACTCAAAGACAACTTAATGTATAATTCCATTCATATGACATTCTGGAAATGACACAACTATAGAGACAAAATTTGTCACTGGTTGCCAGATGTTAAGAGTGGAGGAAAAATACAAGAGGATATGGAGGGGAGGCAGGGCAGGGGAAGGTAATAGAATTGTTCCATGTCTTGAATGCAGTTATAGTTACACAAATGTATGTACTTGTCAAAACTCACAAAGCTTTATACTAGAAAGGGTGAATTTTATTACACATCAATTTTATCTTAACTTGAAAAAGAAAAACCTAATGTATATAAACTGCTTGAGGAAGAGTAGACCCTTTAAATTTTTTTCTTAATTTTTATCAGAGAAATAAGTGTACATGGTTAGAAATAAAATATTATAAGAGGGTTAATGCAAGTCTGCCACACCACTTTGACCTACCCCAATTCAAAACTCATAGAGGTAAAGATTTTAATTATTTCCATTTTTGTTTGCTAGGATGGTTAATGCATAGCTTTAAATTTTCCATTTTTGTTTGCTAGGATGGTTAATGCATAGCTTTAAATATCACCCAGGGACGCCTGGGTGGCTCAGTTGGTTAAGCGGCTGCCTTCGGCTCAGGTCATGATCCCGGCGTCCTGGGATCGAGTCCCACATCGGGCTCCTTGCTCGGCAGGGAGCCTGCTTCTCCCTCTGCCTCTGCCTGCCACTCTGTCTGCCTGTGCTCGCTCCTGCACTCTCTCTCTCTAATAAATAAAAAAATAATAATAATAATAAAATAAATAAATAACACAATTAATGCAATGATAAATATTTTATAATTGATAGATATTTATATATTATATGAATAATAAAGAGTAATAACATTGAAATTAATTTCATGTTTCTCATGTTGTTTTCTTAATCTTGCCATGTGTTATGGGTTGAATTGTGTTCCCTCAAAAAATGTTAACACTCTAAGAGCATCTGGGCAGTGCAGTCAATTAAGCAACTAACTCTTGGATTTGGCTTAGGCCATGATCTCAGAGTTGTGAGATTGAGCCCCACATGGGCTCTGTGCTCAGTGCAGTGTCTCCTTAAGTCCCTCTCACCCTCTACTGGTTCCCACCTGCCCCCCATGCTCTCTCTCGCACATGCTCTCTCTCAGATAAATAAATCTTTTTAAAAATGTTAACATTCTAACTCCCAGTATTTATGAATGTGGGCTTATTTAGAAATAGGATCTTTATAGATGGTCAAGTTAAGATGAGGTCATTAGGATAAGTCCCGATCTAATATGACTGGGAAACTCATATAAAAAGGAAATTTGGACATAAAGAGAGAAACCAATGGGACAAGATGATGTGAAGATACAGAGACAACACCATCCACAAGCCAAAGAAAACCTAAGCTACCAAAATCTAGGAGAAAAGAAGGAAGAGATTCTCCTCTCCCCATCACCATCACCCCCCATCCTCAGCCCTTAGCAAGTACCAGCCCTAACAACACTTGCATCTTGGACTTTTAGCCTCTACAAATTTGAGGTAATCAATTTCTGTTGTGTACGTCACCCAGTGTGTGGTACTTTGTTATGACAATCCTAGTAAACCACACATTATGTATGAGTAATCTCGTGTATTCTATTCTCCTTTTCCTCTTCTCATCTTTTTCAATTGGAACTATAATTGGATATCACTCTTCTCATATATTCTAATGGTTACATTAAATAATATTACACATCTGTTTATTATTTGATTTGTTATTTTAGAACCTACAGAAAGAATCTCACTTCCTATCTTTCTAAGACGAACATTTTAGGGTCTACACTCTTCCCACATCTTCCTTCTGATCTCCTATCTCCAAAACTCTATCAACTCTACCACTATTTTTAATTTTCAGAATTGAGGAGCACCTGTGTGGCTTAGTTGATTAAGCACCTGACTCTTGATTTTAGCTGAGGTCTTGATCTCAGGGGGGTTAATTTTTTAAAAAAAAAACTGAAAATATATATTCTGTAAAAACCATAATAATTACAACATTTTTATGCTTTGTCTCTAAATTGATTCTAACAACCAACACCTGATAACAGCTTTATAATTATGACTATATTAATAAAACTTAGGGCAAGACCACGTATAGAGTTTGCTGCATTCTATTTCTTCTTATTTTAGTGTCATGGGTCCTTGTGCTTTTCCAATGAGAATGAAGTCAGAGTTCATTGAATGAACCTTGTGCGAACATCAAGATTAAATGGCCCATTCATCTGTTATGACTCCCACTTGTCCATCAATTTTCTTCCTTCTCTCTCTCTCTGGAAATTCAGTTCATGAAATGTTTGGTTTCTTAGGTTGAACCTCTGCTTCATTTACTCTCTTCCGCATATCTTCTAAATCTCTGACATTTTTTCCTTCCTTCCGGGTACATTAACTTAATTTTGTTTTCCAAATCCTTTATTGGCTTTTTTTTTTTTAAGTAGTTTTTCAACTAAACTTCATTTCTGGGAGTTCTTTTCTGTTTTGGGATGTTTCCTTTTTTGGCTCCCTATTATTGTTTTAGGGATGTGATGCCTTCTTTAATTCCTGCAAGGAGACTTTGAGTTTTGATTTATTTTGTTGTAATTTCTCCACTATCTTAATTACTTCCATTTCCCCAGGGTCAGTTTTTCAGTTTGCTTATCATGGTCTTTCTACTTCATGTTGCTGTTTTTCCTCAAATACTTCATGATCCTCTGTTGACCGTTCATATTTAAGTACAAGAGTGTTGAAAGGCTAGCAAAGTCTTGTGTACGTGCGGGAGTCTTCTTTTTAGGGTAGAAAGGCATCGTTTTAGGATAAGAAGATGAGAAATCAGCTGCTAAACTGCCCTCTTCCCTGTGAGAGGAGAGCCCGGGAATCCATAACACTTGCCTAAATGGTCTCAGACAGTTGCTTCAAAACTTTTAAAGAAGAATCTTCTCAGTTTTTGCCTATTGGCAAATGCCTGGCTGTTTGTCATTCTAAGGTTTTTAATTATTTTTTTTGTTTGCATATCCCCCAAAAAGAACTTTGAAAAACAATGTATCTTTTAAATGACTTTGAGTTGACATGCAAAATGTTCCATTGTAAACAGTTGCTACAAATGTGATTTCTGGTACATCGTAAACACTTTCGTCTTAATTAACCTTGGTGCATCACTCTAACTCTCCTAAACACACCCAACGGAAGGGAAATACAACAGTATTTGATACCCTCTATTTTCTGTTTTCAAAATACACGAGCTAGCTCATCTTTGTTGTTCATCATTTGTAACGTTACTTTTTTTTAACTGTTTTTATTTCATTTCCCTTATAGAATCTTATTGTTTTATTCTAATGGGTCATATATTTGTGATTGAATAAATATATGTCTTCTTGAATGCCCTATATTCATCTGCTGCAACAAAAATCTATATACAAATTAAAATTATACTTTTTCTACCCTCTGTATGCCTGTAATGCTCCATTAATTTTTCCCTTCTCAGCTGAGTTATAATTAGCTTACACTGAGCAAAAGTATATCACACAGAACAAATATTGGAAAGTAATAATCAAACACAAAATGTAAAATTGTAGAGAAAAAAATGTTTCTAATTGAAAGGAATGCTACAAGATCACTCTCTGCAGTTGGCATGTTGTGCACTGCACAAATTCAGGAGGTGGCATTCAACCCAAAGCCTTTGTGAGCATAGCTCTTGAAATAGTGCCCCTGTGTTGGTCCGTGCAGGAGCGCATGGGTGGGGCCTTTTTGATTAAATCAGCTCATTTGTCTATGAAGAAATATTATAGAAACACATGTCAGCATCAATCGTCTTGCTCCTTTTCCTAGACGGACACACAGAAAAACATCATCCATGTGAATAAGTAAATGAAAACGGAAAGGGTTTTGTTGCAGTTCACAGAATCGTCATATTCTCTTTCATAACCGACGATGGCCCCTCCGAGTTGCTGCTACTGCTGGTCTTACTGAGGATACTTAGCCCAGGCCAAGTGGCTGGGGAGGGGCCGGGGGATGGCGGGGGTGGGAGAGCGATACACCTGCCTTTTGAGAGGCAGTTGTGAACGCAGCGCGGGAAAGGGCAAGCGGTGTGTTCTAAGACAGATTGGCTTTAGAAAAACAGTAACAGAGAAGAGGAGGATCTGGAAGTTAGTTACTTTAAAACGATCCGTGCCTGAAGATGGAGATTCCTCTTTATGTGTAAGAATAATGCTGTCATGAGTATAGTCCACAAGGTTGGGGTGTTGGGGGGAGGCAGCAGCGGGTGTGGAATCTGGGTTGGTTCTCAACTTTCAAATAAGCCTTGTATTTGCACTTCCGCTCTGTTCTATTGGCCAGCTCCCTGGGGTTGTTCTGTCCCCCAGCCGTGTCCTTTAGGCTCTCACTCTACTTTTCCTGCTCTAGCAACCAATACTAGTGTAACTACTTTTCATTTTCCCAAAATCTGTTGTCATTTTTTATGAGTAGACACCTTCCCTCTCCCATCCTACATGTTTTTTGTCTTTTACTAACCTTTTAATAAGAATTCAAGAGAAATAAGAAAATATATATATTAAATATATATAAAAATATATAATGTATATATTAAAATCCTTCTATGAGTTTTTAGTCCAAGATTTTATATACGTATATATATACATATACGTATTAAATACATATTTTATATACATATTTTATATACATATATACACGTATATATACGTATTTTATATACGTATATGTATTAAATATGTATTTTATACGTATTTTATATACGTATACATATTAAATATGTATTTTATATATGTATTTTATATACACGTATATATATATACGTGTATATAAAATCTTGGACTAAAAACTCATAGAAGGATTTTAATAAAGAGTTATCACATTCACCAGTTAATCTAAATGGAGCATTCAAATATGTTCATACCCAGAGCACTGAAGGTTCCTTTTAGAGCCCAACTGCTCCTTCAACCACTCAGCCTGCCATTTTCATCATTAAAGTAAACTTTTTCTTTTTTTTTTTTTAAGATTTTATTTATTTATTTGACAGACAGAGATCACAAGTAGGCAGAGAGGCAGGTAGAGAGAGAGGAGGAAGCAGGCTTCCCGCTGAGCAGAGAACCCGACGTGGGGCTCGATCCCAGGACCCCGAGACCTTGACCCGAGCCAAAGGCAGAGAGGCTTAACCCACTGAGCCACCCAGGCGCCCCTAATGTAAACTTTTTCTAGCGGAACCTATAGAGCCTGATACCAATGGCCTGGATTTTGACTCAAGCGTAGTCTTAGAGTCACTGAATAGAAGCGCATACCTGCTTTATCCAAGCAAGAATTTAACTCTCCATATTCCTAGTACCAGCTAGAAGAACACTTCCAAAAGCATCTATGAGGTAGCACCAATGGGGGGAGGGAGGGAATAATTGCCTTTAGCAAACCCAGGACTTTATAAAGCCCACCTGTTTCCTTGTTATTGATAGTGTGATTAATCGATCCCTAGAATTTGAGAACACTGGGATATAAATCATGTCATATGCATAGTTTCAAAAACATTGCTGCCAGTAATTCAAAGCATATTTCAACTGCCCCTGGCATGCATTTCTGTACTAGTGTCACATATGGGCTCACAAGAAACAACAGGAACGTATTTGCATATATGGTCACATTTCTATATTTCATTTTACTTCATATTCAACTTGATACTGGCTATACGTATCAATACACATATCAGTGTGGGTTTACATTTCTTTGTCAGGTGTCTAGGAACAAAACATCTGTTGATTCACAAGTAAAGGGAAAGCAATGTCGTGAAAGGATATTTTTGTTACCAAAAGAAAAAAACATTATTACTTACTTTTTTTTTCAGAGTGTCCAAGCCCTGAACTGTTCCTTTAAGCTGAAAGGTTCTCCATCAGCAAGTTAATTGCTGGGATTTGTCCTTTTTATTTCCAAGATCCACATTTATGTGTTTATTCTCTCAATCATTCAACACATATTTATTGAGCACCTACTATATGAAAGACACTGATTTAAGTGCACTGAAGTACAAGGATCCCTGTCCCTAAGGAAATTACAGATGGAGAAATGACTGGTACACAAATGATAGGAATACAAAATAAAAAACCTACTGAGATAAAATTGGCACTGTTAGTCACAAACAGACTACTGAGAAATTGGCCAAAGCCTAAAATCAGACCAAGACAGAAAAGGAAAGAAGGAAGGAAGGAAGGAAAGAAGGTAGGAAGGAAAGAAGGAAGGGAAATGGAGAGAAGGAGGGAGGGAGCGAGGGATAAAGGGAAGGAAAGAGGAAGAAACTCATTAGAAGGGTATGTATTCACATTGTGGTGATTGATTAGGGACTGAAGTTTTGCATATATGCTATCATTTCATTCTTATCACAACACATGAGGGGAGTTATAATATCCCCCCTTTTACAGATAAGGAAATTGAATCTCTGAGAGGTCAGGTGACATGTCCAAGTCCACCCAGTAAGCTGAGAGTCAACTGCCTAAACTAAATTCTTAGCTGAGTGACTCTCCTGTCACTTCTGCTCTTCAGGTGGCATCCAAGCCCATCGTTGTTCCAAGTGAGGTATGTGAGAAAAGCAAACGAAAAGCTTGTGAGGACGGCAAAATGTGTTTTCCTCCCTCTGTATATTGATGGAGATCTAAAACCTCTCCATTGATTCCTGAATGAATTTTGACTAACATGCATATTTCTAAGTCCCCCAGTAAAAGTTCTGAACTGGTCCCAAACTTCGTATACATCAACTAAAATTAGCCCTGAGAATTCTATGGATTGCAAAGAAGTTAAGGAAATGTCCCCCATCTTCTCAGCTCCCATAACTTTGAACTGCGGTGCTCGCCAGGGAAAACAGGAAAGGCAGTTCACAGCTATTTGAACTCAAGCTCTTTCTAGTTCTCAAACTATAAAATATTCAGTTTGATTAAACTGTTTCTTTCATTGCTATTTTGTCATTCCCAGGATTATAACTATACACACAAATAGATTTTCACATATATAGATTTTTCATGTATATATGTAGCTTTCTGGTGACTTGCTGTTAACAACAATGGCAAGGGAAAAGTATTCCTTTTTCTATCCTCTGAATACTACCTAAAAGGAGATTATTATCTAGAATCTGCCTTAATGTCTTGTGCTGTATAAACCTATATTAATGGATAAAACCAAGATCTTAAAATTGCATATATGTCTCAAGTACTTTTTTGAATCAATGAAAATCACAAGAATAATGTAATCTCAACCTGTGCTTAGTATTTTAGACCCACTTACTGTTAGTTTGTGTCTCCTGGATCACAGATACAGGCAGTTTATTCTAAGCCACTAGTTCTCAAATGTTAATGGGCATCTGAATCTCCCAGAGGGCCATGGGCATGGGTCGCCCATGGAATTTATACTACTGACAAGTTTGAAGGTGAGGTTGATGCTGCTGGTTCAAGGATAAGCCTGTGAGAACCAGTTTTAAACAATTCTGAATGAGAAAGACCATTGCACTAGGAATCAAGAGACACAGACTCTGATTCTAGATCTGACATTGTCCTGCTGTGTGACCTTGGAAAATGCATTTGAAGTCTCTGAGACTCCATTCCCTCATTACATGAAATACTTAAATAATTATAAAAACCCCATATTATTTTATAATTCTGTAACTGACTCAGAAGTTACAGTACTCTACCAGGCATACCAAACAATGGGAGACACCAGTTCTTAACAGCTAATGCAGTCATTGTCTTTCAAGAAAAAAAAAAAAAAAAAACAATTGCCCCATCCTGTCTGTTCTGCAATAACACCATACATGTGTTCCTAAAAATCATCACACTAGGCTAAATTGTGAGGAAAATAAAACAAAACATGACTTATGGGGAAAGTGGGATTAGGGATATAACACTCAAAAATTTCATCAGTGATTCATAGGAAAAAAAAAAAGGACCATAATAGAAACATTGGCAGAGTTTCATAAACATTCAATGATTAAAAAAATGTGTCAATAGTACAATAATGTGGCACTTTACCTTGAAAAAGCCTGGAAATTTGCCGTGGAAATGGGCTGGGAAGAGTTGCGGCTTTTGAGTTATTGCAAAGTAGTGAAAGAAAGGTGATTTGCGATTAGACAGAAAATTGTAGCAGCAAATACGGGGAGATGTGGTTCCTTATTCTCCACTCAGTATTGGCATGAACCTTGTGATTCAGTGGTCTTCAGCAGCCTGAAATCCCAGGACATGTTTCCTTGTCTTTGAGATGCAGGTCCTTCTAAACATGCGTTTATAGGAGAAACCTGTTCATCAACATTGAAAATTGGATCCAATGTGTAGCCTCTTTCTTCCATAAATTTCTGTTCCAAATTCTTTGGTGGCTTTCTCACCGCACTCACAACTTTGCCCAACTGCTGAGGGTTGTGGACACTGCTGTGACATTTAAAACCACTATCCTGGGGCTCCTGGGTGGCTTAATTGGTTAAGCATCTGCCTTCAGCTCAGGTTGTGATCTCAGGATCCTGGGATTGAGCCCCTCTTGGGGTTCCAGGCTCAGTGAAGAATCTGTTTCTCCCTCCCCCTCTGCCATTCCCCCGTTCCTTCTCTCTCTCTTTCAAATAAATAAATAAAATCTTAAAAAATGATAAGAAAGAAAGAGAGAGAAAAAAAAGGAAGGAAGGAGGGAAGTCACTATAGGGCCACCACTGGCAGCTGAAGGGATCACTTCTGTAGAATTTGGCAATTTCTGCTTAAGGTCTTAGAATACAAATACTGCTTTCTTGATATGTGTACAGCTTGGCAATTTGAACCAGCGCACTTACATTTTGGGGGAATGTTGAATGAGGTAGGTTTTTTTAATTATTATTTTCTTTAATGTCCAAGAAGATTTCAAATGTGAAAGGGTCGGAAAGGAAAACTGACCTTCAAGGACAGAGCTAGCTAGAAGATAATGGAGGTGTGTATGTGTGTGCGTTTCTTGTGTTTCTGTGTGACTTGGCTGTGGAAGGAATGTACACAAACAAACTCAAAGGTCACATTTTATTCAGATCATCTCCTAACTCATCATTTACCTTCGTGTTTCCAAAATAAGCATTCGCAAGATGAGTGTACTCTTGATGACAAATATTCAAGCTTTGATGTTAGAGTTGCTATATGTCAGGGTGTAGAATACTGGAAATCTCCCATAATCTCTTACTGATGGAAATGAATACATTTAGAAATGATGTCTATTGGATGGGGAACAATTCAGGAGAGTCATGATTTTGATACAATTAGTCACTGCATAGATGGGAATGGAAGGGTTGGCCTGGAGTTCCTTGAAAGGAAAGTGCTGACTCAGGTATTTACCAAGGTGATTACAATGTTCCCTGGGATGGTTTCTGATGATGTTCGATGACCCAGAGCCATTTCCATGAAAACTCAAGTTTTCAACCAAGTCTGCCCCTTTTCATCTCTTCGGTTACCTCTCAGAGAACATGGTGCTGATCTTTTTCCAGTTTTCCACAAATGGGAAAGCAGTTTCGCTGGATGACCCTTGTGTAAGACCTTTATCAGAATTGTTTGCCCATGCTTCCTGCAAACGTTTTGATAGAATATGAGAAAAAAAAAAAAAA
>ML111566.1:0-12479 GCA_003697995.1 Taxidea taxus jeffersonii
GTGGTCACCATGCTAGGCCTTCCTTTAATTATCGGTCACATCGTGGGAGCATTCCTTCTCTTGGAGGGAGTCTCTGAATCCGTGGCCAGTGGCTCTGATTACACCATTTGATCAACCAGTCACAGTCCAGAAATCCTGATGATGTCATCAGGGACCAGTCAGCTTCTGAGCATTCCCAGCCCGAAGCAGCCATGTGTGACAGGGCCCGGTGGTGATGGAGAAGCAGGATGTTCCCAGAGGCCACTGGGGTCTCCTGCCACCCCCTATCCCGTCCAACAGGGGATGCCAGATTGGGAACTTGTATGTTAGCCCAGAGCAGTGGACACAGAAGCATTCTTCTCTTTCTGCACCGGCTGTTGGAGACAGAGCAGCCCGAGGTCCCTGCAGGGAAAACGTTCCAGCTGTTCCTGAGGATCCATCAATGGCTTCTGGGCCAGCACCCTGAACTTGGGGCAGCTCTGACCAAAAGAATGGCGAAAGTCTACCTGCAGCTGCCCCTTCAGACCAGGGAGACGCCTTCTCAAAAATCCCTGAGGAAAGTAGCAGAGGGGTCCTCCCGCCCCCTTGCCACCCAGTAGGGACCAGACATCGGTGTCTGTGGGGTTTCCCTGAGCCTCCGAGCCACCCGCCCCCGCATTAGGCAGTCTTTGAGGTTTGGGACTGCATGGGGCCGTGAGGGCCTGGCCTCCGGGGGAGGGAACCAGCGTCTGATGGTGAGGAAACTGCTCTCAGGCCAGCCTTCAGAGGGCCCGGCCGGGGCTGCACCCAGCGGAGTCATCCCACAGTCCCCTCGGGGTGTCTGGACCCCTCACCAGCCCGGAGCAGGGGTGCTGGGGTCCCCTCTGCTGGGTGGGGAGGATGCAGGGCTAGAAGAAGACTCCAGATTTGCCCTTTGATTATTTGTGTAGCTTACGTACTGGGATGCTTCTTTTTCCTTGTCATTCTGTGCGATCTCTCCACAGTAACCCGCACGTACTGCAGTGCAGGAGTTTCTCCCTTTATCGGCCTTTGTATTCATGAACGTGTTTAAAATGCACATGGGGTGACCGCTTTCTCCTTAGTCCATTGTGGAAAGATCTCCCTTTCCAGAGATTTGATAAATACCCAACCCCACTTTCTTTCTGGTTTTTCTTTAATTTGATTTTCAAAAACGTGGCACTTGGCAGAATGTTGCGAGCTGGTGTATTTTTAGGTACAGAACAGCTTTATCAGGTTTTCAAAAAGGAAATGAAGGTAAAACGCACATGACACAGAAACAAGTCTGGAAATAAAATTATATACAACTCTTTCCTAAGGATTACATATTAATTTTTTCTTTTTTTTAATTGTATTAGAGAGAGAATGAGCTCGCTTAGGGGGAGGAGCGGAGGGAGAGGGACAGGCATGGAGCCCAATGTGGGGCCCGATCTCATGAGATCACAGCCCGAGCCGAAATCAAGAGTCAGACGCTCAACCGACTGAGCCACACGGCCGCCCCCGTGTATTTATTTTTTCAGCTGGTTTTTCAGTTTCCGCACAGTAACAGGCAGACGCGGTCGTGTTGTCATGTGAAAGGGCAGCGTGTGTCCTGCCATCCCCTGAGATGGTCCGTTGACTTTGGGGCTGGTGTGTCCCTGGCCGGGGCTCGGCCCCCACGTGTGCTCTGACCCCCACAGATCCCGGAGCTGAAGCAGGACATCGGCATCCCCGACTACTGCTGCCTGGGCGACGGGGAGGAGGACGAGATCACCATTAATGCCTGGTTTGGTCCCCGGGGAACGGTGTCCCCCCTTCATCAGGACCCTCAGCAGAACTTCCTGGTCCAGGTGGGAGTCGCTCCAGAGCATCGGCCTTGTGTCTCCCCCGGCCCAGCCCTGCGTGGCCTGGCCCCGTTATCCGTGTTTAAACACCAGAGACAGGTGTAGACAACAGTGAAAACAGAGAGATGGTACCAGGCTCCCTGTGGGGCCCTCCCTCTGGCGGGGGCTGCTTCCAGGTATGGTTCTGGGACCAACAGCCCCTGGGATCGGAACAGAGCAAGTGCCCTCGCGCTGCCTGTCCTCTGCCCTCCCCACCCCCGACCCCTGCCCCGCCTGCCGTCCATCGGAACCAGGCCACTTTCTCCCGCCAGCACCTCTCCTCAGATGAGCCGCTGGATGGTGTCCCGAGACCCATTCGGAGCGGGTGTGTTTACTGCAAGGGAAGGGGCACCTGTTGTCAAACCACCTTCTTTGTAGGCGGATGAGTTTAACAGACGAGAAAATTTTTCTAGCCCAGAAGCACTAGAATGGCTGAGAGCTGGGGCCCCAGATCCACTGCTTGGCATGAATGCCAGCCCTGTCACCTATCAGCTTGGTGACCTTGGGCTGCTCGGCTAGCCTCCCTGATTATTGAGCCATAATATATTTGGAGGCTAAACCTATGCCTGGCCTGGAACAGGGGGGCAGGGATGGGGCAGTCTGGGTGCAGGGAGCAGCACATGGAAAGGCGCAGAGAGGCGTAGGAGGCTGGTGTGTTCAGGGGCCTGCGGTCAGTCGGGGGGCAGCTGTGACACTCGGGGCAGCAGCAGAGTAACCAGTGACCGTCTCCCCAGGTGATGGGCAGGAAGTACATCCGGCTGTACTCCCCGCAGGAGTCAGAGGCTTTATACCCACACGAGACGCACCTTCTTCATAACACGAGCCAGGTGGGTGCCCAGAGACCCCGCATGTGTCGCTGCAGGTCCTCCCCCCCCCCCGCCCCCTCCTCGGAGACCAGGCGGGTGACCAGTTGGGTTTTCTTCAGGTTGACGTGGAGAATCCCGACCTGGAAAGGTTCCCCAGGTTTGCCAAGGCCCCGTTCCTGTCCTGCGTCCTGTCTCCCGGAGAGGTCCTGTTTATCCCGGTTCAGCACTGGCATTACGTGCGGGCTCTGGACTTGAGCTTCTCCGTCAGCTTCTGGTGGTCGTAGCCGGGGTCCGAGGATCTGAGAGACACATTCCCTGCTCTGCCCCTGGCCCGGCGCTGGCTCCTGGCATCTGGAGACAAGCCAGACCCGGCCTGTGCTGGAGCCTTCACTGGAGACCCCTCTGGGCACTGGGCAGACACAGGGTGAGGGCGTGGCAAGGCGCACGCTCCAGGCCCGCGTGCAGCAGAGGCCGGTGGGCGAGACCCCAGAAGGACGTTCCTGGCCAACACTCCACCTGGAGACCCTGGGCATCATGCGGTCTGAGGTGCTGGGGACACGGGCCAGCTGTGTGCACAGCTGTAGAGGGGGGGCTCGAGGTCAGCTGCCTGGACTGGACCTAGCCCCCAGCTTCGCCGCTGTGGAAGAGTTGGGGTACTTCACTGCGTTGCATCTCCGTGTGGAAAACGGGGCAGCTCGAGTACCTGCCACGGGAAGTTCAGGAGGCGGTTCGCGGACAGAGCCCTGATGGGTCCGTGAGCATTAGCTGCTGTCTGAGCTTAACAATTACCATGATTGCCACCAACTTGGTTGTCGTGCCTGGCCTCACAGGACAGCCCCAGCCCACAGGCTCTGAAGGGGGCGCCGGTTACGGCCGGCCGAGGGTCCCCCTTGGCTTCCTCAGCCCAGCCCTGCTGGCGGTGGTGGCGACAGGGAATCTGGGGAGGTTTCTGTAGTCCCTGTGTGCACACGGCCTGGCCCGCGGCCGTAGCCATCTCCTAGCCTGCGTTTTCAACTGCACCCGCTCCCGGCAGCCAGTCCCCACGTCATGAAACCACCCTCCGTGGCCCTCAGGAGCCCCCTTCCTGCCTCCCGGTCTCATTCATTCCCCCCTCGCAGACAGAGCCTTCCACCCAAGGGAGCGGGGGCCCCTGCAGGTGAGCTCCACGTCCCCGTAGCGCCAGTGTCCACAGGCTCCGAGGCCCCAGGGAAGATTCTGGCAGGCTGGGAACCGGTGAGGTGCAGTTCCTGTGATCGGGGCCTGGCTGGCTCGCGCACCCCTGGGTGGCCGAGAGCAGGCCAGGGAAGCATCAGCGGGCAGCTGCAACTCTAGCCGCCCGGTCCCTCGCAGGCTGGCCAGGGCCTTTGAGCTTCGTCACACGGGGCTGGGGGCCCACGGTTTGGAGCAGGGGGACCGTCCGTGCATGCAGGCAGTAAGTGGGCTGTTGGCAGGCAGGGGGAGCCCGACACCTGCGGGAGACCGTGAGCTGATGCGGAGTGAGGTCAGGGCATGGCGGGGGCCCTGGGGACGGTGGCAAAGGCCAGCACTTTGGGAAGTGAAACGGCGGGCTCTCTGCAGAGACTGCTTGTTCCCCTCTTGGGCGTTATTAATAGTTCTTTGCCTAATTTTTCAGATGAAGTATTTATACCAAATATTAATGCCACTGAAGGTAGCAGGGCATAAGATAGGAGCCACTGCATCTGGCACGCTGGCCGTCGACGGGAATGGCATGTAACTTGGGGCCTGTTGCATCACTCACACACACACACACACCCCCCCCGCCCCGCGCGAGCCTAAGGGCAGCTGTGTGGCTCTACCCTCCACGATCCATCTCTCCTGGCTGGTGGCCCCACTCATGCTCTGAGCCTCCATTCTCTACTGGGGGGACAAGAGGACACGGACATGAACACATGACATGGAGGCCTGGCTGCCTCTAGCAAATGTCGCTTGTCAGGTGCAAAGATGGCAAAAGCCGAGATCTTCATGTGCCCTCTGTGCCGGGCTGCAAGGCCACCAGCAGCCACGGTGAGCCAGAGGGCTGACTCCAGCTCGGAGTGTGAACTTGAGTCTGCTTGGAAGACGAGTGATCTCCAGCCATTCACCGAGCCAAGGAGGGGCAAGCACGGGGCCACCGTCCCCCACCCGCCTGAGCTGCAGAGGCCTGCCCGGGGCCCAGTCTGATGCAGGCACGCGCGGCCTTGAGCCAGATGCGGCCCTGCCTCAGCGTCCAGAGAGGAGGGACATTGCAGTAAGGTATGAGGGCGAGGGCTGTGAATGGACCAGGATTGGGGGGACCGGGGACAGGACTTAGCACAGACAACATCTGCCGGAGTAACCAGGAGGCCAGAACCAGCCACGAGGGCTGAGGTGGAGCAGCAGGTGCAGCAGCCCTGGGGCAGGAAGGCTCTGGCACTGGGGGAGCAGAGGGAGCCAGGAGACCAGAGGGGGCCAGGGCTGCACCAGCAAGGGGAGGGACGAGGGCGTGGAGCCAGGGAGATGGGTCTGCGAGCTGCTGTGAGGAGGGACAGAAGGATGAGCCTGGAAAGTGGAACAGCCGTGTCACTTGTCCCATCAGTTCCCGGAAGGACCAAGTCAGGAGTGTCCGCAGGGAGCAGAGGGGGGAACGACAGCTGGGCAGGGAGGCGGGCAATGGCCTGATCCCAAAAGCCTTGAGCACCAGGTGCGGTCTTCAGAATTGCGTGTGAGGTTCTGCCAGGTGCTGTCAAGGAGTCCTCGGGAAGTTCATGTTGCGATCAACACAGGGAGACTGAGGCGCCAGCGGGCCTGTGTCCCCAGGGGCCGGGTGCTAAGAGCTTCTGGAGTCACAGCTAGGACTCCTCTGGACCTGCAGAGTATGACCCTGCCCCTCCTCGATGGCCAGACCTGGCTGGTCAGGCAGGAAGTGGGCTGTAGGAACCCTCGGGGCCCTCCCAAACCCCCAGCTCCAAGGTCCCTCCTTTTCCCACTGACTTTCCTGTCTTCCTGTCACTTCTGCTAGCTTCCTCGGACCCTTCCGAGAAAGCCTTTCTCTGGTTAAGCCAGTGGGATGCTTTCCGTTGCCTGCCCGACACTACTGACCTCCCCACGCAGTCGGGGGGCGCCCGGGGGGCTCTCTGGGTGGGCTGCGCTGGGAGCTCCAGCTGGAAGCATCCTCACAGCCTGGGAGCCGCACGATGAGACCCACCCGAGGCCGGGAGGACCAGCCTCCCACCAGCCGGCACCATTTCACGTTCTAAGTGCAACACCCCCTGTGCCCTGGGCTTGTGGAACAGACCACGGGTGGAGGCCACCCCCCCACGTGGTGCACAGTCCATTCCCCGTTTGCCTGGTAAGAGCATCTGGTTCTCTTTAGGAGGTAACTCTGTGGCCCCAAGGCAAGCCCCAATTTGCCAACGCCAGCTGGACTGTCGCGTCCCGACCTCCGTAAGTGGCCGGAGAGCACTGTGACCGTGAGGGTGCTTGCTGGGGCAGGCCAGCCAGGTTAACGGGACGCGCCCTCTTCCTCCCGACACTGGGCGTCGGTGTGTGAGGCCCGGAAGGATGGTCAGCGGGAAGAAAGGGGCTGGATCTCCCGGGAGACCGTGAGCACAAGGCACGCTCCATGAAAATACGGCAGAGGCAGCGGTGTGGAGGCCTGGTGGCCTCACCAGACCCGCCGGCTCAAGCCTCTCCCGCAGGATCCCGTCTGCCCAAGTCCTTCCTTGTTTTAGCCAGGCTGGGTTGGGCGGACTGATCTGGGTGGAAGAGACGGGGAGACGGGAGTCAGGAGTGTGGCAGGTGCACTGAGCAGGGACGTGCGGGGCAATGGGGACCAAGGGCTGGACGCCGTGACAAGATCCAGAGAGCGGCCGGGGAGCAGGCCAGTGGCGGGAAACCAGGGCAAGTGTGCGGGCGGAGGGCACAATGTGTGCAAGGGCTCAGCGGCCAGGAACAGAGGGCGCTTTCGGAACGGCAGGAAGCACCATGGGGGGAGAAACAGGCCGGGGATCCACGAGATGGGCCTCAGCACCGGCCCCGGAGTCCTTGGTCTCAGGCAGGCGCACCACGCTGACGGGGTTGGGGGCCGATCGCCGCGGTGGAAAAGCCCGGAGCCAGCGGGCCGGCTGCAGCCGGGAGCAGAGCTGGCGGAGGCGGAGGAGGTTGGCCAGGGTCTGGTCGCTGGCTCGGCACAGGAGAGCCGGGAGGCGGAGGCATCTAGGCCGAGGGAGAGCTGGCGGTGGGGCTGCTCGTTGCCAGGCAGGGGTGGAGGAACCCAGGGAGGAGAGCAGCCCCCAGCCATCAGGCAAGCTGCATCTTGGGCCAGAGGGTCCGGTGGGGGGGCTGGGGAGGGCCGGCGTTGATGGGACAGGTGACCCAAGCTGGGGCTGGGGCAGAGCCGCCGGGCGGGTGTCGTGCGGGAGGAGCTCGCCGGCTTCCCCGGCTGGGACCCAAGCCAAGGGGTTCTCCGTTACCCAGAAGCCCAGGGGAGGACCGGCCACCACGGGAAGCCGCCTAGGGCACGCGCAACCACAGACCGAGGCTGCAGCGAGGACTCCTGAGTAACTTTTATTCCAGACCTGCTCCCATGTGAACATAAAGCAGACGGGTTCGACACTGACGCTTCTCTCCCAAACCAGGCTCGTGTGCGGTCCCCAACAGCGCACCAGCTAGTGCTGCCGGGACCGCAAGGACCTCTTGGTGGCCCTGGACGTACCAGCCTCCCGCTCCTTCTCGGGGTCGAAGACTTCTGGGCACAGAGAAGACCAGAAGGTACTATGAGCAGCAGCGCCAGGCACACACACGGCAGCAGCTCGCGGCCGCAGCTGCGGGTCCCTGCCGAGGGCTCTGTCCTCGCCCTTCCCTGCAGATCCTCACCCCCTGCCACGCTGCCGCCAGGAAGGGGGAGGTCACCTCCCATCCAGGGATGGCTGCCAGGGTGGGGGGGGCCTTGTCTAGACCAGAAGCTCCCATCCCTGGGCGCTCCCCTGGGTTCTGAGCCCTGGGAAGTGTGCAAGCAGGAAGGCCTCTGCACACTGCACGAGACCCTTCAGCTTGTGGGGTCGGGTCCTGCTCACACAGACCTGCATGTGCGGAGCCCTCGCCTGAGTGCGCCCCACTCCCAGGTGTCCCCTCGGTCCTGCCACCAGCCCCTCCCCGAGACCAGGACACAGCCCCCCAGCCACCACAGGGATACGAACGAACCTGGTATCTCGTGCGGCCAGTAGTCATTACAGTGGGGGCAGCGCGGCTCAGAATTGGACTGGAAATACTTCGCCACACAAGGTAAGTGCATTCTGATCCCACACGTCTCGCAGCTTTGACCCTGAAACCAGCAAGGGGATGGCCATGGAGCCTCATGCACACCTCTGAGCTCACAACCCTTCCGCAGGGACAAGGAGAATGTCCAGCAGGCTCCAGGGTTTTGTCCTCCAGGCCTGAGATAGATAAGGATAACCCCAAAGCCCTCAGCACAAGGGCTTGTAGGAATTGTTACCAAAGAATTCTGAGAAATGAATGTAGATGGGGGACACTCCAAACTCTTAACAGTGGGGTGCCTGGGTGGCTTGGTGGGTTAAGCGGCTGCCTGTGGCTCACGTCATGAAGCGTCCTGGGATCGAGCCCTGCATCAGGCTTTCTGCTCAGTGGGAAGCCTGGTTCTTCCTCTCCCTCTGCCCCTACCCACTCCCCGCCACCACGCTCTTCCTCTTACAAATAAAAATCTTAAGGAAAACTCTAACAGGCAGAACTTGGTGAACGGCGGGCCAGGCCGCCCCAGGAACTTGGGCTCCCAGTGCACACGGGCCCTCAGAGCGTGCAGAGCCGAGCACATGGCTTCAGCGTTCCAGAAGGCCATTTGGAAATGTGGAGGAAAGGCTTTAAGAAAACGTATGGCGGTGCCAGAAACTGCACGTCCGGGAAGCCAGCCCAAGGCATCAGTTCCAAGATAGCTGTGCAGAGAGGCTCGTCGGAGCACAGCTGACGATGCAGGAAAGGTAAGAGTCATCCGAGCATCCGGCGCTGGCCCACCTGCAGGGAAGCCCCGGCAAGCAGGCTGCACAGAGCAGAACCGCAGTGGTCCCCACGGCCAGACGTTCCCACGCCGGCGCCAGGATGACACGGGCGACACGCAGCCTCTGAGAGCCCTGGGCTAGGGCCGAGGGACTGGCGGGGAGGGCAGGTAGGCACATGCCTGCTGGTCCCAGACGAAGCTGAGGGGAGGCCTTCTGGTTCCCCCACCCCCGGCCCCCGCCAAGCCTGCCAGTACAGTACCTGGATGAGGAGGCTGTGGCAGATGTTGCAGATCTTCACGGCGTCGGGGTACGTCTCCCGGATGTACTGCTCCATTTCCAGGATGGCCCGGCTGTGCAGCGTGAACTCCCCTTCCTTCTGCAGGACAGAACGGGGCATGGCAACGGCTCAGCCCTCTGCTTGCCAGCCGCTCACCCCACCCGGCAGGCGCACGGCCCAGGGAGCTGCTCAGGGCTACATGCCCCTCGTGCGGCCCATTTCCGCCAGCCCCGGCCAACAGGTGTCCACGCCGGCCCCTCGGCACAGCCGCAAGCCGGGAAAACCTAGGCCGAGACCGAAAAGGAAGCCAAGGTGAAGCTCCCCCTGCCCCTACCTCAGCACCTCACTTGTGCTGCACAAGCATGAACCGGGGGCGGGGGGAGATGCCAGCAGTCCCCTGAGTGAGGCTGGCCACAGCCCCCCTACGGGCCTCCCCCCAGGCACAGCCCCTACCCGAGCGCTCAGCCCTTCCTCTCCTCCCCAGGCAGCCCTCCAGCTGCCTCCTGCATCCCTGTACCGCCTTCAGCTCCAGGGTCAAAGCCTCAGTTGGGGAAGAGCTGTCCTGTGTTTCCTCCACTCTGTAGCTAGACCTCAGCGAGCTGCCTGCCCAGTCTCTGGCTCCTCCCAGACCGTGGGCCCCGGGCAGCAGCACCAGGCCCGGTTCTGCTTGTGTCCCCAGGCCTTGTGTGGGGCTCCGCGCTCAGCAGCCTGGTGATGAACCTCCCAGGGAAGGTGAAGTCAACCCAGCCCAGTGCTGAGACCACGGAATGCCCAAGGCCCCAGTGAACAAGCTCAGGTTCCCGGTCGGGCCCGAGCCACATTTACTAAACATGGACTGTGTGCCTGACACTGTGCCTGGTCCTCGTTGCTCATGACCCTGCTCGATCCTGTGGGGACCCTGTCACAGGGAGGGCAAGCAAGGTGCCCTGACCCCAAAGAAGACCCAACCTCCCATGATCTCCCAGGCCCCACAGCACAGCGGCCCCTGAGGCCTGGAGATATGGCCATCAGCAGAGGCCCATGCTCCAAGGCTCCATGCCCCCGGGTGCCTCCCCAGACCCCACCACCGGGACACAATCCTGTCTGTGCCCTGGATGTGCACGACAAGTTGCGGGGCCAAGGCAGAATGCTCGGGGGCTCCCAGAGCACATGGCTCCGGGGCAGACCAGCAGGTGACTACAGTGTGTTTCCTCCTGAAAATCCAAGATTTTCTCACCTTCCCATGAGGAGCAAGTATAACGTAAGTCCCGTTCCCCTGGAACGTCCCCTCCGGGCCCAGCCCTGGTCCCAGCCACACGGCTGGAGCGTCTGCAGGGCAGTAAGGCACGAGGAGTAGCAGCTCAGTGGGTTAGCACCCGCACTGCCCAAGCACATTCCCTCCTGCCGGGCCTGCCCCACAGAGGAAGAGAGCCCAGGACACCGCAGGTGTTGGGAGCTGCTGTGACCCAAGCCCGGGCCTGGACAGGGCTCTGCCCCCACCAGACAGGGGATGTCACCCATGCCACGCAGCTGCGGCGCATCCAGCTCAGCACCAGAGCCAAGGGGCTCTTGGTCATCACAGGGCAGCAGGCAGACCCAAGGCCACAGTGGGCTCTGAGCAAGGACTCACGCCACAGCTCTGGGGACCAAAGGCAGGCTCTCCCTGGAAGGGATGTGGCAGAGCACCACACCACGAGCAGTGGCCCCCAGCTGCGGCTCTGACCAAGGCACGAGGAAATGGAGGGCCGTGCAGGCCGGGTGCAGGCCGGGCGCAGACATAGGCACTCAGGGTCACGGCTGAGGTCGGGTCAGCGCGGGGCCGGCTGGCCTCGGGGTTCCTGGCAGCAGTACTGCCTTCTGTGGGAAAAGCCCAGAAACATCTGCTCTGCTCCAGTCAGCAGTGTCAGCCACGGGGTCTAGAAACGGGGACGTCAGCGCCATCGGGTCCCTTCCCGGCCATCCCCAGCTCTTCTCCAGCACCTGCCCCCACGTCTTCCTGGCTCCTTCCAGCCAGTGTCTAAGCGAGAGGCCCTGAATCATGGAACACTGACGGTAAGAACCACAAGGACGGCGATTCCTCAGGAGCCTGGCACCAGGCGCTGGACATCGGCCTTCCCATTCCTGCCGGGCTGGAGACAGGACTCCTCCCCTCTCATCGAAGAGGGGCTCCCACTGCCCTGGCCAGGAACCAGGCCCAGATCTGATGCCAGAGCCATGCCCTCCGCCCCACGTCTGCAGCCCCCCTGCTCTGCACTTCCGGCTGTGGCACTGCAGGCCCCTCACGGCGGCGAGCAGGAGGCTCCGAGCCCTTCCCGTAGGGTCACGGTGAGTGTTAAAGCAGGCGAGGCACCTGACACGGCCCAGCTCAGTGGACAACCACCAGATCCAGTGTGGTTTGGGAGGGACACCTGTCATCTAAACAGTGAGCCAAGCTGGGGCACCAGTGGACACACTACCTCGATCAGCCATTTGTTCTGTACGAACTTCTGCAACACCTGCTCCGCCTCCTTCTTCCTCATCTTCTTGCCTTTAAGTTGGTCAACCAGGTTCAAAATATTTGTGGAAGACGCAAAGCCCGTTTCCGAGTCAATAATCAGTTCCAACTGGAAGAAAGCAGCAGGTACCATGTTTATCCCTCAAATTGGCAAAAGCAATGTTTGAGCAAGAACCGCCATCCTGGTGGGGAGGGGGCGGCGGAACCGCTCCCGACCGTGGGCAGAACCGGGCCCCCGACGCTCCCTCAGGAAGCTGGTCGCATAGGACACCAACAGCCATAACCACAGCCAGTCCTTCTGACTCGGCACTCGGCCTGTGACATCACGCCAAATGAATGACCTTAATGCCCCCAAGTCAAGAATCCTCTCTCGCCCCCCACCTCCCTGAAGGGAGAGGAGCTGGGGAATGAATGGAGGCAGCACTACCCTGCCCACAAGGGGCAAGACATCTGGAGTGGGGGACCAGCTGGAGGCAGACAGGACAGGACAGCAAAGCCAGGGCAGGGCAGGAAGCAGGCACGCTCGGGAGCTGACGGTCCCCAGAGGAGGCTCAGAAAGGAATGGTTCTAGGACTAGTCACCAGAGACCTGGATTGGCCAGATCGTCTCGACTGTCTTTATGTCCCGGTCATTAGAAGGTACGCCCAGGACTGAGAACCACTGTGGTGGCCAGTGCTCAGCCGCGCAAGCGAAAGGAAGGCTGAGCCAACACACTGATGCTGGGGAGCCAGCGGCGCCTCTCAAACGAGACTGGGGAAAAGGCCTGTCAGGTACCTTGTTAAAATGCAGACCCAGATTCAACAGTCTGGGGCAGAGGGACTGGGATTCAGCCTTTCTAGCAAGCTTGCTGCTGCTGCTGCTGCGGCGGCAGGCCTGAACCATGGTGCGAGCACCAGGCAGTAACACTTGGTGGCCCGCGTCGCACACCCGGAGGCCTGGTGCAAAGCCAATCCGGTTTAGACCTAGAGAGGCTCTTCCTTCCGTGGCGCCCTCCCGTTGTCACCGGGCGGCGGTGAGCTGCTCTGTGACTCCCCCTGTACATAACCACCTGGGACAGCAGTGGTGACCCTCCAAGATCACGGTTTCCATTTCTGA
>ML111566.1:12879-41123 GCA_003697995.1 Taxidea taxus jeffersonii
TCCATGTTTTATTCCAAATGAAAAGCCACTTTTCTCTTTCTGATGCTAGCATTGCACACATTTGAGGGGACTTCTTGCATCTAGCTAGCTGTCAACCAACAAAACCTGTCTTGGGCAGGGTCTCCGTGTGGGGCAGTGAAGTGAGCGCTGAGGTGCCAGCCCCGGGCCCTGATCATGGCACAGGACACTGACAGCAGCGCCAGTGACCCAGTGGGCGGGGCGACCAGGCTAGGCCGAGTGAGTCTGTGCCTCCCAAGGCAGGGCTGCCGGGACAGGGGCACTGCCACCTCCACCCACCGCAGTTCTGCATAGACGCCACAAGGGGGCGGCGGCGTGCACTCACCAGTGCATAAACAGGTCTCCCGTCGTCTTCAGTGGCTCCCTTCTTGATCTCAATATACAGAGACTCCAAGACACTGTTAATGTTGTTGATAAAGTCCTCCAGCTCCTCCACGGCGGCAGTGCCTGGAGAGAAACGGGATGGAGCGGTGGGTATCCAGAAAGTGTGGCTGTTGTAGTCATTCCATCCACCTGAGCCCATAACAGGAAAGCCAGGGACAGGTTAGGGTTAGGTTGGGTCAATGCCAATCATGTGGCTTCTTCCTTCCTCGAGTACTCAGACATGGAGGGTGCTGTGAGCAGGAAGGCCCGTGAAATGGTGTCTGACCCTGCCCAGCTCTTCCTGTCCTTGCTGGAAGCCCCCACCTGCTGCTCCCGGCCGCCCCCCGCCACCCACTATGCCCCTCTCTGCACACTTCCCCACAAGGAGCCTGGCCCTGCGCAGCCTCACCCGCGCTGGGTCTCTCTACCTTCTTCCCTTTATCTGCCATCCAGAGACATACTGAACACCCCTGCCAACCTGCGTGCTGGGTCCAGGTCAGGAGTGGGTGGCAGCAGCGAAGACCAACAATGTCCAGACCAGGGTAAGAGCACCAGCGCACACTGGGCACACCTCTGGGAGAGGCCCTGCACTGGGCACTTTCCAGCCATTAGTCTGTCCTGCCAGCAGCCCTCTGAGGCAGGCACCAGCATCCTCCAGATGGGCGGCTAGGCCCAGGTGCGCAGGGGGCTGGTGCACCCACACTGCAGCCCCCCGGCACAGTGAGCAGAGGGCAGCCCGGTAGCATGGCCGCAGCCTGGGCTCGGGTCTGTATGCTGTCCTGCCTCCATGCTTCCCGGGGCTGCACAAGGAAGCCCCCTCCACTGTCCCGAGGCTGCCAGTCCCTACACTGGGGGTACATACAGAACCCCGGCAGCGCTCACCATCCCTGGTCTGCAGGGGAACTGGGGACAGGAGAGAGCCAGGGGCCACTGAGGCTGCAGCGGGAGGCAGGAGGCCCACGCACAGGGCCCCGCAGCCCAGGGGAAGGTCACATTGCGGAGCCTTACAGAGTCAGAAGCAGAGAAAGGACACGGTCAACTCTGTGTCTTGGAATTACCTTCTTGTGTACTGTGATACTTTTTAAAATAAAAAGTATTTAATAGTTTTAACTTATTAAGATAATTTCTACAGATTTATGAGAAGAAGCCAGCATAAAAACAGACAATATGATACCACTTATGTTAAAAATAACGATAAAACTAATGAAGTCCTGCAGGAAAGGCCTGGAAGAACACCCACCAAGCTGATGGCTAGGGCCATTGTAGGAGGGAGACGCAGATGAAGGTGTCAGCCCAGGACACTTTATCTGTGTTTGACTCCTAAGTGTACCTTGGGTACACTCCTTCTGTACCTAAGGGCTGTTGAAGGTGAAAAGAAAAGGACCAGTCACACTGCTGGCAGTGACGGTCACAACCATGTGGACCATCCAAGGGAGAGTTGGGACGCAGGCAGAGGGGGCCCAGAAAAGCTAATGACAAGACCAGGACAATCACACCAACATGCAAACCACAGCAGGGATCAAATCTTCCTTTCTAAGTAAACTTGCTTAAAGTTTAAAAAAAAAAAAAGCCCTTTCAATAAAAAGCCAGCAGTGACGAAGAGGTGGCACAAACCGCGAGGACAGTATGTCTCTGGAATGCGGCCCCAGCTGCTGAGCGCTGGGAGCAGAGGCGGGCCCAGGTGGTACTTCCTGCCTCCCCTGGAGCCCTTCCTTTCGGACACGCCTCCCTCCTCCTCACCCGCATTCCTGCCCACTCGTTCCGGAGGACGACTCAAGTCACACTTCTTTCCATGAAGTGTTCTAGCACATGGGGCCTTTGCCATCCTTCCTCTTCCACACCGAGGGCCGTGCATGGCCGGGGGCCTGGGCTGGTGCAGGATGGCCAGGAAGCTTCTCAGCAGGTGCGAAGCCCGTTCTGCCGCAGCGCCCCAGCCTGGGAAGCGGGCCGCGCAGCCGTGGGGCCTTCGGGAGCCACCTCGCACTGCCTCGGGGGTGACCGGGCTCCTCGTGGGCAGGAGCTGCTCCATCCACCCAACATGACACGATGGCAAGTCCCACCTCCCTCTGAAAGTGATAATGCACATTTTCCACCGAAAAGGCCACTCTTGGGTATGGTTCAGTAAAAGGTACCCTGTGGGCAGATCACAAACCCTCCCATACGACAGACTTTCCAGCCACCTCGTCTGCATGGAGATGAGCCGACAGCCACTCCATGCCCTCCCCTCTCCCACCCCTCCAGCGTGCTGTCCACTCTCATTTTTCAGAAACATGCCTGTTTTCACTGAACAAAAATAACCCAAAAGACCAAAACCAAAAATACCCCAAAACAGAAAAACCACTTCCTACTGCTGTCCTTGCAGGAGCCAGCCACCTGCTCAAGAACTCACGTTCTCTCTGAACACACAGCAGCTTCCTATGCCACGGGCACGTCGGCACCCCTGCCGACTGCTGACACTGTGCGTGCTTCTCACGCCCTCTGCCACAGTATCTCCTCCGTAAGCGACAGAATATACTTCTCTTGTGTTCAGGAACACCCTCTACCCAACTTGAGTTTTGAGGTCATCAGCATGGTGCCGTGGTGCCAGCCCAGTCCCACCCTACCTTTCTGGGGGACCCCAGGTGAGTCTCACCCTCTTCTCATCCCTGAAGGCCACCGACTGCCTCACTTCCAACTTTTGCGAGTCTAGAACACATCACTCTGACCGTCTCTCTAGCGCGACCCTTCACTCCAACCCCCCAGCCTCCCACTCCCCCGGCGTCCTGGACACGTCCCTTCCCAGGCACGAACCAGACCAGCCGAGGGGAGGTTCCCATGCCCTGGCCTCCTGCAGCTCCCAAGCAGTGCCTTCCTCGATCACTGGCTGCTCCAGTTATCAAATCTGGCCGCCCCACTCAGGGAGTCACCTGGTAACCTTTTAAAAAATTTTTCTTTCTTCAAAAGTATGATTTGGGAGAAAATAATTCCAGATACCCATATCCAGAGAACTGGAAGGCAGGGAGCTGAAGGCCCCAATCTGAGGTCAAGAGGAGTGGCCCCAGCCTATCAGATGGACACTCTCAATCTGGGAAGGGACAACAGGAGAGCTCAAGGTGGTTCTAGCTCGGCCACCAAGAGGCGGGAAGGTGGGAAGATGGCTTCGGTCAGAAGGTTGTGCTGTGTCCTGGTGCCCTCTGGGTCCTGCCCGTTCCCCAGCCTGGCCTCTGGCTGTCAACCAGTCCTATGTGTCCCTGTCCCCAGTGCCCTTCCAACATGGTTCTTTTAAAGGCAGCCAGAACTGGGGTTGTTTGGTTGGTACCAAGCTTCCCAACAGGCCCATCAAGTGTCACGGGCACAGAGAATGGGGGCTTCCAGACCTCCAGTCTTCTGAGGAGCTGTGTGCATGGCCGCGCCCCCGTGCCCTGTCCTGCTCTTGAAGCCCCAGTGGAGAAGCTCTAGTCTGCAGATCTGTACGAACACCCTGGGCCAAAGGAGGAATCAGAGGATCCCTTGGGACCCGATATCTTGTAAGGCTATGTTCATGATGAAGCGCGTGAGATAAAAGGCTGAACCACACACTGTGGAGGCAATTACTTCCAGTCTTAGTCCCACCATGTTGATGATTTAAGAGAATTAATAACATCCCTCCTCCCTTCAGCACCCCAAGCCCACTGAGAAAGAAGACAGGCTTCAGCTAAGTATCAAAGTTGCCAGATTTTGTGCAGTTTGAGCTGGATCAGAGGCGGGGTGCTTCTGATCAGACCTGCGGTCAGCACGACGGGAGGACATGCTCAAAGAAGATGTGACAAGCAAGGCTCTGGGCCCACCAACACCAACTCTCCTCTCCAAGAGCAGGAAACCCCCACCCCAGGGCGCGCAGCCCCATGTCCAAGCCAAGCAGAGGGCTACAGCTCTTGGGAGCCCCCCGAGTCCTCTCTTCTTGGGAGCAGAGTGTCCCTGGGCCTTCCTTGGGGGCTGGGCCAAAGTTGTTGCAGACAAGCTACAAACGGCTGTGATTCACAGGAGTGTGTGCGGGGCGCTGCTCACTCGCTTGCCTCACATCATCACTACCGGTGACTGCGAGTCACGAATATCACCTTGATACTTGAGAGGCTTGGGGAGAGTCTCCATCACTTAGCAAGGGCGCCCAGGCCTGCCCAACCCCACGTCCCGAGCCCAGCGCACAAAGCCACAGGGCCTCCCCAGAGCAGAGCAACCATTCCTGGGAACACAAGCCCTGCCCTCTGGGGGCCAAAAGGCCAAGGCCCAGGAGAGGACAGAAGGGCTTTTTCTTTAGCAGGAAATGCCCTTCCGATGGGACAATTAAATAAAGGGGACTCAGGGCAGTCCACGGGCTGGGGCGGCAACCCACACAAGGGGACACGGCTCCACGGACAAGCGGGCTGCTTCATTCTGAGAGACCGCTTTATACGGCCACTGCTGTATATATTCTCTCCTTTTCTATTAAAAGTCAATTTTGGCTCAACCAACAGCCCTCTTCTTGCTAATCAGGGTCCCTGCTTCCCAGCAGGCTACCAGAAACAGGGGCTCCCCACACACTGGGGGAGCGGGTGTTCAGAAAATTTGCTGCCCTAACTTCTGAGCAACAAACGGTTTTGTTCCAAACCAGGCAACTATAGATAGAAAATGCTATTTTTAGGCAGAGGAAATAAGAGCAAAAAGTAAGACCCCAAGGGACCAAACCACTTGTGGGCCAACTCGCCCTCTGACAGGCCCCTCACCTGATGGGGCCGGCATGGTGGCCCACCCACGCGGCACTGGGGAGGGAGCTGGGCCAGGCCCTGGATCGGACCCGGGAGCTGGGGCACACCAGGCCGAAGGGCGGGGGGGCCCGGGCTGGGAAAGGCTGGCGGGCAGGGACACGGGCCCGGAGAGGCTGTAAAAGTGGTCACATCTCAGCCTGTAACCTTCCGATCACCTGCCTGGGAAAAGGGCGCTCTAGACACTCAGCCACGCGGGAGAGACGGGAACAGACAGCAATGCCGCTTCCGAAGTTGGCCAGTGAACGGCCCCGGAAGAGCAGGGAGGGAGGGAGCGGCTCTCATGTGGCAAATGCGATCGACGTGTGGTCCTCTGTATCTGTGCATCAGTTCACAGCGTACCCCGCTTCCACCCCCTCATGGTCTCATCAGGGCCTCGTGAGCAGTGCGGAGGCGAGCCGGGACACAGCAGTGTCTGGGCGCTTCCACAGAGGACACCGTGAGTCACAGCGCTGCGGGGCTGACCCAAGATCACAGGGCCAGCGAGCGACAAAGTACGGACTGGAACCGCGATGTCTGGCCTTTAGCTTTTGGTGCGCTGACAAAGGAGTTGAGCGTTCAAAGAAAAAAGTTTTGCTTAGATACGCAACAACGTCTTGAGAATTACTTCAAAATAATACGCAGTTAGTAGGCAGGAGATGTGCAGATAAAACAAGATTAGTCATGAGTTGCCATTTTACCTGCGCGACGGGCTTCACTCTATCAGCCTACATTTCTGTTGGACTTTTCCCATTTGAGGGTAAAAAAAAAAGATCGCAATCTTCACCAACAATGTGACCTGATGCCTTGACCCTCAAGTTTCTGAATCCAAGAAGAGAAAAATGGCAGTGCCCCGGGACAAGGTAGATGAGCTCGGACCACTAACGGTATAGGGGGAGGCTAGGGGGGAATAGGCTTTGAGTAATGGACTCTCCCTCAGTCTGTTGCTTGGAGAGCCGTTTCCAAGTACACAGAGTTTGTTTGTTTTAATCTTTCGTTAGAACGTCTGCTCTCTGGGCCTTCCTTCAAATGGCAGGACATAGAACTACTTTTACCCTGTTTGGCACAGTTCTGGCATCCCGGCCACAGGCACCAAGGGTCCTAAGACCTACGACACTACTGGGCTGGTGCCGACCGTCTCTGTGTGTGCAGGAAACCCACCACCCATCGGCCCAGCCCCTCGCCAGTGCTCTGTGGATCAGTGCTCCGGTTGGCCACGGAGCAGTGCTCCCTCTGTCACAAAAGGGCCGGGGCAGGCGGCATCCCGAATTACAACATGAGTCATCACAGAAAACTAAGCCTTTCAGCAGAACTTGGCTGTTGATGCTATTAATGTGCACTTCACTTCATCTCAGCCTCTGAACACAGGTGGGCCATCTACCGTGGAGACGAGAGGCAGCCCCACTCCCACAACCCCTGCTTCCCCGCAAGGGACTCTCCGGGAGTAGATGAAGGGGGTCTGTAGGGGCTGATGGCCCACCTGCGAGATGCAAAGTGGCTCTGGTCTATCCCTAGCAGGTGAGCTTCCCCCTCCCAGAGCTGCAGCTGACCCAAGCTGGCCGGTCTGGATACAATCGGAGGCCCACACAGGCCAGGCAGAAGCCCAGACGGGGACAAGAGCGGATCCAGCGGGTGATGCAGATGTCATGTGTCCCACCGAGAGCAGCGGACTTCTCTGCTGCAGCCGCATGGCCAATCTTCAGATTTTTAGGAGAAATCTCCCGGTTGGTTTGTTTTTTAATGTGGTCGTTAATTTTTAAAACACCAGAGGGAAACAAACGGTGCCCATCAACTAGGTACCACTGACCGTCCCGGTTTCCAAATTCTGATGTGGGCTGGGACCCTGCTGTAAAGAGACACGATGACTGATGGGGCCACTGTGTTCCCTGAGCCAGCAGGTAAGAGGCTGCAGGCTAAGCTGTGAGTAACTCAGAGGCTAGGACTGTGTCACACTCATTCTTCTGAGGGACTGAATGCAGACACACATCAGAGATGGCATGGGCTTTGTTCCGAACCACCCCCATCAAGCAGCATCACGGTAAAGCTGGCCAAGTGAACTCTTTGGCTTCCCTGTGCATATAAAGTTACGCTTACACTTGCCTATCCAGTATGCAAAGGGCACTTTGAAAAAACAACGCCTTCACTTAAAAATACACGATTGCTAAAACATGCTAACCGCCATCCGGGCTTTCAGCGAGTTGTAATCATGGATCCCAGATCACCGTAACAAGTATGATCCTGAGAACGTTGGAAATATGGCCCAGAATGACCAGAAGGTGACACAGAGACACGAAGTATGCTGCTGGGAAAAAGGCACAAGGCACTGACAGACTTCTTGGTGCAGGGTTGCCACAAACCTGTAATTTGTTTAAAAAAAAAAAAAAAAAAGGCAACATCTAGAAAGCGCAATAAAGCAAAGCACAAGAAAAAGAGGTCTAGAGGCCAGGCACAGACCACAAGTGAGAAAAGGACTCGGATCCACTATCTGTAGCTGCCAGCCCAGAGAAGCAGCCCCACATCTACAGTCAGCAGCCCCGGCAGCCAGCCTGCTGCCTGGAAGCCAGACTTCTAGAAAGTCAGACCCCTACTGCTAGCCATGGGTTCCGGAGGCCCGACAATAGCCCCTGTGGTAACTGGCGCAAGAAACCAGCACATGCTTTGTAACTGACAGCTTCCCTAATTTTGGGTTCCTGCTTCCAACTTAGCGCCAGGCAGAGGAAGCCAAATGGGTTCCCCTAACCAACCACGGGGCGCCTTGCTTCTTAGTAAGTGGCGCCAGCCGTCCTCGCACCCTCCTCCACCTCCACTGCGTCTCTGCCAATACACAGGTGAGGGGCCCGCGTCCCTCGCTACAGCAAGCTCTCAACCAGCAGCCGCCTAGCCCCGTCTGGGTGCTCTTTGCTTAGGTCCACGCGCCAGACTCAGCACAGTGCCCTGTTCCCAGGAGGCACAGACGAGCCGGCAGAATGGTGTGCGCAGGCCTGCAGCACCAAGAGGGGAAACTCTGGCCACCTTCTCCAATTCGCCTCACCCCTGGAGTGTGGGCCAGCTTCCCGTGGTCTCCTGGGAAGCCTGCTGTAGCGCTCTACCACTGCCCCCCATACACAGCCAGAACAGGGCCGGGTCCTGGCACCCTGTCTCCCACACAGCCACGGAGGGCTCTGTCACCCTTAGCCACACTCCTTCGTGATCCCACATGCGCCCCCTCACTCTAAACTCCCATCCTGTGGGCCTCCTGCCTGCGCACAAGGCCCCTCCCCAGCTCACCATCCCCACTTGGGACTCCCTTCCGTTAGGTTGTAGGGACCATACTTCCTGGGTTTGAGGAGAAAATGCCAGCACCAGAAATTCAGCCCCATGGTCTAGATTACACTATGTATCAGCACTACGAATCTTCTGATAGTCACTACCCCCCACATCTCCTCCCCAGGACGTGAGGTCAGATGACACGGAAGGGTCACACAGGAAGGAAGGGGCAGCGAGGAGCACGTACTGAACACGCACCAGGAGGCACTCTGTAGCAGGCACGTAACAGAAGCTTCCCTGTTTAACCCTCACGGCTTTTCCATGAGGTAGGTAATATTTCCTTTTGAAAACAGAAAGCTGGGACTCAGAAACTAAAAGAACTTCTCTAAGTCTCAGCCTGGAACCTCTGTCCTCCCCAGCGCTCCGTCGGCCAGATAGGACCTCCCTCGTGCTTGGGAGGCAGTGCAAAATGCATTCCAAAACTGAAGATGTCCACGTCTAGAAGCGCAAGGGAAACAACAGAGGCCCTGGCTCCGGAAATCTGCACCAGCCACCAGCTCCGGCCCACACTGGGGGCTACGCGACACACAGTTGGAGCGGGCTGGGATTTGGACCCATCGAGTCCTGCAGGAGCCAGGGACGCAAAAGCGGCATTCGCTTCCTCGTGGTTACGGGGCATGCCGAGCCCAGAGAGTCCTGTCGAAGCACAAAACAGCAGCCTGTTGTGGAGTTCTGTATGTCCAAACATTCACCCAGTTATACTGTATAGGTGACATTTCATGTGAATTTCCTGCCACTTTTCAGTTATGAGTGCATCTCTAATCCCCGCTGTTTAAGAGGGAAGGCAGGCAGGCTTGGACGGTGGCAAGCTTATTAACTGCACCTCCCAGCCAGAGAGAAGAGATGGGCAATGAAATCACTAAAAACCGGGGAAACTGCTTGGGACTCAGCTTCGAATGACCACAGAGTCCTCCCTGGGAAGAGAAGCCACTTACAAACATGACTACACACGGGATGGAACACTCACTACGCCAGAGTGTCAACCACGGCGCAGTGACTCACCAGCAACACGTGTCCCCTGATGATATGCAGGGATCCTAACTGGGCCCCAGACGGCGGGGCAGACGGAGCCCTGCACCCCGACAGGACAAACACAGCCCTGGGAAGGCAGGTGGAAGGTCTGACAGACACGGAAAATAGTCAAACCCCAGTGTTCCTCTCCTACTGTGCTCACCAATCTATTTTTGGTACATGCATTTCAGTTAACCATGGGTGTTTTTGTTTTTTGCTTTTTTTTTTGCTTGAAACCGTCTTATTTATTCTGCTCCCTGAAATCATGTTCGATCTTCATTTTTTTTTTAAGCTAAAATTTGAGCTATTTTACCCAGTTTGTGCTCGGGACCAAGACACCTGAAGAACCCGCTAAAAGGAACACATAACAATAAGCACCGTGAATTACACAACGTGAGCGCAGGGCATCTGGAAGAGAAGCCCATGGCGAGCTGGCAGCCGTTACAAAATAAATGACGTCAGGGAGAAACCCCACTGGATGCTAAGCCAGCAGGTACGAGCGCGATACCGACTTTGTCTCGAAGAACCGCCCTGCCACACTTCTTAATCACACAGGAAGGAGTAACCTCACAGCGCAGACAGTGGCTTTACCAACATCGTCAGACCCCAGCTAGGAGGCCGAGAGGACACAGCTTCTGTGTCACTGCTGCGAAAGTAAAAGGCACAACCATGACGGAATCGGGAGGAAGCAGCAGACCAGCCTGAACTGAGGGATGGCCTGCAGCTCTGCTGTCCCAACAGCAGCAGCCACCAGGCCTGCGGCAGCTTGGGGTTCACAACATGCCACATCCAAATTCGGATATGCCCCAAGTGCAAATCCAGCCTCGATGTCGGAGACAAGATATTGGAAAATGGAAAATATCTCACAAGTCATATTTTATATGCATTGCAGGTTGGAATGATATTATTTGGGATATTACTTAAACCTGTTTCCTTCTACCGCTTTTAACGTGGCCCCCAACTCCCGAAAATTCTAATTACCTATGTGACTCACATCAAATTTCTGTCAGCTCTGTCCTACTCAGTAACTAACCTGTAATCTTCAAAAATGTCAAGGTCATACAAGTCAAGGAAAAGGCTGAGGAATGATTCCCAATGGAAGCCACCTAAAGAAACATACGTAATTAAATGTGCCGTCTGGCCCAGTAGCGGATCCTTGGCTATAAGAGGTAGTATTGGGACAACTGGAAAACTCCAGTGGGTTCTATGGATGAGAGGGTAGGGATATGTCAGTGTTAATGTCCTGATTTGAATGGTTATCCCATGACAGTTGATAGTCTAGGAGAATGCCTTTGCTAGAAGGACACATTCCCTAAAGAATTTAGTGGTGATGGAATTTCAAATTGGTAACTCTCAAGTGATCTCTATTCTTACAGCTTTTCTGTGAGTTTGGAATTATTTCAAAATAAAAAATAAGTTTAGGGGCTCCTGGGTGGCTCAGCGGGTTGAGGCCTCTGCCTTCGGCTCAGGTAATGATCCCAGGGTCCTGGGATCGAGCCCCACATCGGGCTCTCTGCTCAACAGGGAGCCTGCTTCCTCCTCTCTCTCTGCCTGCCTCTCTGCCTACTTGTGATCTCTGTCTGTCAAATAAATAAATAAAATCTTTAAAATATATATATATAAGTTTAAAAAGCCCCCTGAGTAGCTTCAGGCAAGGAAAGCCCTCGGCGAATGTGCCGCTGATTCGGAAGGTACATTTGGCAGTGGTGGGGCAGAGCCGACGTGAGAAGCAGCTGGGGTGCTGGGAGGCTGGACCTGGTGAGTCCCTGAAAACCCAACCTGTTCAACCGAAAAACAAAGGAACAGACCTCAAAACATTTTAACAAAGCCAGGAACTCAGAATTGCAGCTAGTGGGCTGTGGCAATTTTTTTTTTTTTTTAAAGATTTTATTTATTTATTTGACAGACAGAAATCACAAGTAGGCAGAGAGGCAGGCAGAGAGAGAGGAGGAAGCAGGCTCCCCGCGGAGCAGAGAGCCCGATGCGGGGCTCGATCCCAGGACACTGGGATCATGACCTGAGCCGAAGGCAGAGGCTTTAACCCACTGAGCCACCCAGGCGCCCCGGCAATTTTGTGCTTCTGCTCAGTAGCACACATGAGAAATGAAAGAGAGGGGCCAACCAAGAGTCAGGCTCCCATTTGGGGCACCCTCAAACCCTACACTGGGCAACACCATTGCATGACAAAAGGACTTTGGGCCACTTGTGAAGGCTTCAGAATTCAGGCTTCCATGTTCGTTCTGTTTTCTAGGAAACTGGACCAAAGAAAATTTCCATGGCTTGACTACCACAAATAACTTCCCAGCTCTCTTGTGAGTCAGACTTCAAGGAAGATGGTCTCCCGGGTAAACCCCAGATCCAGGACAGAAAGGATGTATTTCCTGGATGCTACATCTATTTTCTCAGAGGCCCACACATGTGACGCAGGGCCCCTCTGGACCTAGAGAATGAGTTCTACTGTGTGAACCTGATTATCCCCTACATTTCACCATCTTGCACACGTACAGGCTTTAAGCACATTCCACACATTATGTTTGTAATCTTCACAAATGACCCCGGGTGCCAAGTATCTCCAGCCTGGCTTTGCAACTAGGAAAACGGAAGCTCTGAGTTTTAGTGACCTGACCAAGGTTATACAGCTCTGAAGCAGCAAAGTGGCTTTAAATCCAGATTTTCTAAAAAACCGCTTTGGTGAGCTATAACTGACATACAATGAACTGTGCCCATTTAAACAGCACAAGTTAATTGGTTCTGACATATGTATACAACCCTGAAACCATCACCATAGTCAAGGCCACAAACATTATTCATCGCCCCCCAGAAGTTCCCCCACACCGCTCTGTAATCTCTCGCTCACCCCCTCCAACCCTGCCCTACCTGTCACTCCACCCAAGTACACGCTGTCTAGGAGTATATGTTACCAGATTCCTCCAACACGTAATCTCCTTTGCCTCACTTCTTCCACTCAGCATATAATCACTCTGAGATTCACTGATACAGAAGCACGTAGCACCAGCTCATTCTTTTTCACTGCTGAGTAGTATTCCATCAGCCGGATCGTCCTGCAGCCTGTTTATCAGTTCGCCTGCTGATGGGCAGCTAGGTGTTTCCCCTTAGCAGCCATTACAAGCAAAGCTACTCTGAACATTTAGGTGCAAGCCTTTGTGCGGACACATATCTTCATTTCTCTTTGAGTCTAAAAACAACTACTTGAAACAGAAATGGCTGTGTCACGAAAGAGCCCATGTTTTTTCAAAATGACTACACCATTTTAGATTCTGATAGATGGAGTGCCAGTTCTTCCATTTTCTTGACACTCAGAATGCAATCTTTTCAGTTTTAGCCATGTAAAAATGGAGAATGTTCCATGTGCCCTAGAGAAGAAAATGTATTCTGTTGTTTTGGGATGGAATGTTCCATGTACCTGTACATGGAATGTTCCATGTACAAGTTCCAGTATACCTCACTGCAGTTTTAGTTTGCATTTCCCTAATGAAGCCGAGCACTTTTCCTGTACTTATTGGCCATCTATGTATCTTCTTTGGTGAAGTGTCTGTTCAAGTCTTTTGCCCATTTTTCCTGGCTGTATGCTTTCTAACTGTTGAACTGGGGAGTTCTCTAATGGATACAAGCACTTTATTGAATATATGATTTGCAGTATTTTCTCCCACTATCTTGTTTGTCTTTTTATCCCCATAAACAGTGTATTTTAAAGAGAAGTTTTTCAAATTTGGGGATATAATTTCTTTTAATAGATCAAAATATACCCTAAATCTAGCACATGGCTTTGGCCTAGTCTCCAGCTTGATCACATTTGTTCCTCTTTTTTTTTTTTTTTCTTTTCTCAACCAACTTCTTATCAATTCCTTTTTTAGAATCTTTTAAAATTTTCATCTTTACAGTCATATTCCATCCTTTCATCATGTTTACTCTTATTTTTGTATAAATATAAGTTTTTCTTTCTTTAAAATTTGGGGAGTAGCTTTTTTCTAACAGACCAAAATACACCCAAAATCAAGTGTGTGACTCTGTTCTATTCACCAGTCTAATATAAATATATATATGTTTTTCTTTTTTCTCCCCTTTCTTCTCCCCCTAGATTCGGGTCTCTTCTGATTTGGTTAGGGTATATTTTTCCCGGATCGTTGCTACCCTTTTAGTATTTTGTTCTCTCATTCATCTATTCTTACCTGGATAAAATGACAAGGCAGAAAAAATCACCAAAGGAAAAAAAAAAAAAGAACAAGAGGCAGTACTGATGGCCAGGGCCCTAATCAATGCAGACATTAGTAATATGTCAGAACTAGAGTTCAAAATGACAATTATCAAGGTGCTATCTAGGCTCAAAAAAAAGCATGGAAGATATCAGAGAATCCCTTTCTGGAGAAATAAAAGCCCTTTCTGGAGAAATAAAAGAACTAAAGTCTAACCAAGCTGAAATCAAAAAAGCTATTAATGGGGTGTAATAAAAAATGGAGACTCTTACTGCTAGGATAAATGAGGCAGAAGAGAGAAATGGTGATATAGAAGACCAAATGATGGAAACTAAAGAAGCTGAGCCAAAGAGAGACAAAAAACTACCAGACCAGAAGGGGAGAATCTGAGAGATAAGTAATACCATCAGACAAAACAATATTAGGATAATTGGGATCCCAGAAGAAGAAAGACAGAGAGAGGCAGAAGGTATGTTGGAGTGAATTATAGCAGAGGATTTCCCTAATTTGGTGAAGGGAACAAGCATCAAAATCCAGGAGGCACAGAGAACTCCATCAAAATCAATAAAAATAGGTCCATACCCCATCATCTAATAGTTAAACTTACAAGCCTCAGTGACAAAGAGAAAATCCTGAAAGCAGCATGGGACAATAGGTCTATAACATACAATGGTAACAATATTAGATTGGCAGCAGATCTATCCACAGAGACCTGGCAGGCCAAAAAAACTGGCATGATATATTCAGAGCACTAAATGAGAAAAATATGCAGCCAAGAATACTATATCCAGCTAGGCTGTCACTGAAAATAGAAGCAGAGATAAAATGTCTCCAGGACAAACAAAAATTAAAAGAACTTGCAAACACCAAACCAGCCCTACAGGGAATATTGAAAGGGGTCCTCTAAGCAAAGAGCGAGCCTAAAAGTAACAGACCAGAATGGAACAGAGATAATATACAGTAACAGTCCCCTTACAGGCAATACAATGGCACTAAATTCATATCTTTCAATCGTTACCTTTAATGCAAATGGGCTAAATGCGCAAACAAAAGACACAGGGTATCAGAATGGATAAAAAACTAAGACCCATCGATATGCTGTCTACAAGAAACTCATTGTAGACCCAAAGACACCTTCATATTTAAAGTGAAGGAGTGGGAAACAATTTACCATGCTCATGGACGTCAAAAGAAAGTTGGGGTGGCAATCCTTATATCAGATAAATTAGATTTTAAGCCAAAGACTACAATAAAAGATGAGGAAGGATACTATATCATACTTAAATTTAAAGGGTCTGTCCAACAGAAGATCTAACAATTTTAATTATCTATAACCCTAACATGGGGAGCAGCCAACTACATAAACCAATTATTAATAAAATCAAAGAAACACATCAACAATAATAATAGGGACTTTGACACCCCCCTTACTGAAATGGACAGATCATCTAAGCAAAAGATCAACAAGGAAATAAAGGCTTTAAATGACACACTGGACCAGATGGACATCACAGATATATTTAGAACATTCCATCACAAAACAACAGAATACATTTTCTTCTCTAGTCCACATGGAACATTCTCCAGAATAGATCACATCATGGGTCACAAATCAGGTCTCAACCAGTACCAAAAGATTGGGATCATTCCCTGCATATTTTCAGACCACAATGCTCTGAAATTAGAACTCAATTACAAGAAGAAAATTGGAAAGAACCCAAAGAGCATCCTACTAAAGAATGAATGGGGAGCACCTGGGTGGCTTAGTGGGTTAAAGCCTCTGCCTTCAGCTCAGGTCATGATCCCAGAGTCCTGGGATCGAGCCCTGCATTGGGCTCTCTGCTCAGCAGGGAGTCTGCTTCCTCCTTTCTCTCTGCCTGCCTCTCTGCCTACTTGTGATCTCTGTCAGATAAATAATAAAATCTTAAAAAAAAACAAGAATGAATGGGTCCGCCAGGAAATTAAAGTAAAAATTCATGGAAACAAATGAAAATGAAAACACAACATTTCAAAATCTTTGGGACACAGCTAAGGCGGTCCTGAGAGAAAAATATATAGCCATGCAAGCCTTTCTCAAGAAACAAGAACAGTCTCAAGTACATAACCTAACCCTACACCTAAAGGAGCTGGAGTAAGAACAGCAAAGAAAGCCTAAACCCAGTGGGAGAAGAGAAATAATAAAGATCAGAGCAGAAATCAATGAAATAGAAACCAAAAAAACAGGAGAACAAATCAATGAAACTAGGACCTACTTCTTTGAAAGAATTAATGAAGTTTATAAACCCCTGATCAGACTTATCAAAAAGAAAAGAGAAAGGACCCAAATTAATAAAATCATGAATGAAAGAGGAGAGATCACAGCCAACACCAAAGAAATACAAACAATTATGAGAACATATTATGAGCAACTATACACCAGAAAATTTGACAATCTGGAAGAAATTGATACATTCCTAGAGACATATAAACTACCAAAACTGAGCCAGGAAGAAATAGAAAATCTGAATAGACCCATAACCAGTAAGGAGATTGAAGCAGTCATCAAAAATCTCCCAAAAAAACAAGAGCCCAGGGCCAGATGGCTTCCCAGGGGAATTCTACCAAACATTTAAAGAAGAATTCATACCTATTCTCCCGAAACTCTTCCAAAAAGTAGAAAGGGAAGGAAAACTTCCAAACTCATTTTATGAGGCCAGGATTAGCTTGATGCCCAAACCAGAAAAAGACCCCATCAAAAAGGAGAATTAGAGACCAATATCCTTGATGAACACAAAAACGAAAATTCTCACCTACATACTAGCCAATAGGATCCAACAGTACATTAAAAGGATTATTCACCACGACCAAGCAGGATTTATTCCTGGGCTGAAAGGGTAGTTCAACATCCGCAAATCAACCAATGTGATACAATACATTAATAAAAGAAAGAATGAGAACTATATGATACTCTCAATAGGTGCTGAAAAATCATTCGACAAAGTACAGCATCCTTTCTTGATCAAAACTCTTCACAGTGTAGGGAGAGAGGGTACATACCTCAATATCATCAAAGCCATCTATGAAAAACCCACAGCCAATATCATTCTCAATGGGAAAACACTGAGGGCTTTTCCCCTAAAGGCAGGAATATGGCAGGGATGTCCACTATCACCACTGCTATTCAACATAGTACTAGAAGTCCTAGCCTCAGCAATCAGACAACAAAAAGAAATTAAAGGCTCCTGAATTGGCAAAGAAGAAGTCAAACTCTCACTTTTTGTAGATGATATGATACTTTATGCAGAAAACCCAAAAGACCCCACTCCAAAACTGCTAGAACTCATACAGGAATTCAGTAAAGTGTCAGAATATAAAATCAATGCACAGAAATCTGTTGCATTTCTATACTCCAACAGCAAGATAGAAGAAAGAGAAATTAAGGAGTCGATCCCATTATCAACTGCACCCAAAACCATAAGATACCTAGGAATAAACTTAACCAAAGAGGCAAAGAATCTGTACTCAGAAAACTATAAAGTTCTCATGAAATAAATTGAGGAAGATACAAAGAAATGGAAAAATATCCTATGCTCATGGATTGGAAGAACAAATATTGTGAAAATGTCTACATTACCTAGAGCAATCTACACATTTAATGCAATCCTTATCAAAATACCATCAGTCTTTTTCAAAGAAATGGAACAAATGATCCTAAAATTTATACAGAACCAGAAAAGACCCCGAATAGCCAGGGGAATATTGAAAAGAAAACCAAAGTTGGTGGCATCACAATCCCAGACTTCAAGCTCTATTACAAAGCTGTCATCATTAAGACAGTATGGTACTGGAACAAAAACAGACACACAGATCAATGGAACAGATAGAGAGCCCAAAAATGGACCCTCAGCTCTATGGTCAACTAATCTTTGACAAAGCAGGAAAGAATGTCCAATGGAAAAAAGTCTCTTCAACAAATGGTGTTGGGAAAATTGACAGCCACATGCAGAAGAATGAAACTGGACCATTTCCTTACATCACACACAAAAATAGACTCAAAATGGATGAAAGACCTCGATGTGAGACAGGAATCTATCCAAATCCTTGAGGAGAACACAGGCAGCAACCTCTTCGACCTCAGCTGCAGCAACTTCTTCCTAGAAACATTGCCAAAGGCAAGAGAAGCAAGGGCAAAAATCAACTATTGGGACTTCATCAAGATCAAAAGCTTTCACACAGCAAAGGAAACAGTCAACAAAACCAAAAGAGAACCAACAGAATGGGAGAAGATATTCGCAAATGACATATCAGGTAAAGGCCTAGTATCCAAAATCTATGAAGAACTTATTAAACTGAACAGCCAAAGAACAAATAATCCAATCAAGAAATGGGCAGAAGACATGAACAGACATTTCTCTAAAGAAGACATCCAGATGGCTAACAGACACATGTAAAAGTGTTCAACATCACTCAGCATCAGGGAAATACAAATCAAAACCACAGTGGGATACCACCTCACACCAGTCCGAATGACTAAAATTAACAAGTCAGGAAACAACAGAAATTGACAAGGATGCGGAGAAAGGGGAACACTTGTACACCGTTGGTGGGAATGCAAGCTGGTGCAGCCACTCTGGAAAACAGCATGGAGGTTTCTCAAAAAGTTGAAAATACAACTACCCTACAATCCAGCAATCACACTACTGGGTATTTACCCTAAAGATACAAATGTAGTGATCCGAAGGGGCACATGCACCCGAATGTTTATAGCAGCAATGTCCCCAATAGCCAAGCTATGGTAAGAACCTAGATGTCCATCAACAGATGAATGGATAAAGAAGATGTGGTCCATATATACAACAGAATACTATGCAGCCATCAAAAGAAACGAAATCCAATGACATGGATGGAACTAGAGGGTATTATGCTGAGTGAAATAAGTCAATCAGAGAAAGACAGAAATTTGAGAGGCAGGGCTGGGGGTCATTGGGGGTAGGGAGGGAAAAAAATGAAACAAAATGGGATCAGGAGGGAGACAAACCATAAAAGACTCTTAATCTCAGGAAATAAACTGAGGGTTGCTGGGGGGTTGGGGGGGTAGGGATAGGGTGGCTGGGTTATGGATACTGGGGAGGGTGTATGCTGTAATGAGTGCTGTGAAATGTGTAAGCCTGATGATTCACAGACCTGTTCCCCTGGGGCAAATAATACATTATATGTTAATACAAAGGAAGAGAGGAAAAAGAAAAAAAGAGGAGAGGAGAGGAAAGAAAGGAGGAGAGGGAGGGAAGTTTCATTCTGTCGTCCAATTTATCAGCTTTCACGGATCACATCTTTGTGTTATGTCAAAGAAATCTTTGCCTAACCTAAGGTCACAAAGGTTTTCTCCTACATTTTCTTCTAGAAGTGATATAGCTTCAGGTTTTACACTGAGGTCTATGATTCATTTTGAGTTAATTTTTGTATATGGTGTAAAACATGGTTTGAGGTTCATTTTTTTAAAATATGGGGTATCCAGGGCACTTCTGGTTGGTGGAGTATACAACTCTTGATCTCAGGGTTGTGAGTTGAAGCCCCTCGTTGGGTATAAGGATTGCTTAAAAATAAAATCTTTTAAAAAGGGGGGGGGTTACCTGGGTGGCTCAGTTGGTAAAGTGTCTGCCTTCAGCTCAGGGCATAATCTCATGGTCCCAGGATCGAGTCCTGCATGGACTCCTTGTTCAGCAAGGAGCCTGCTTCTCCTTCTGCTTCCCCTGCCTATACTCACTCATGCTCTCTCTCTGACAAAGAAAAAAAAGTTAAATAAAAAACAAAAAACAAATAATAAAATAAAGTATATCCAATTATCCCAGCATCATTTTTTGAATTGCCTTTACATTTCTGTCAAAACTTAGCTGTCCATCTATGTATGGGGTTTATTTTAGACTCTCTGTTCTATTCCATTCATCTAGGAGTTTATCTTTATGGCAATACCACACTGTCTTGATAGGGTAGCTATATCATACATCTTAAGATCAGGCTGCTCTTAATTAACTTTAATTACTCATGGTTAATCCTCCAAGTTTGATTGTCATTTTCAAAATAGTTTTGGTTTTTCTAGGTCCTTTACCCTTCCATGTGAATTTCAGAATCAGCTTGTCAATTTCGACAAAAAGCCCTGCTGGGATTTGATGGAGATTCAGTTGAATCTTTGGATCAATTTGAGAATAGATATATTAGCTATATTGAGTTTTCCAGCCCAAGAACATGGTACATCTCTCCATTGATTTAGATCTTCTTTGACCTCTTTTAGCAATATTTTGTACATTTCAGTGTACAGGGCTTACAAAGTTTCATCACATTTATTATCTTTTTTAAGATTTTATTTATTTATTTGACAAACAGAGATCACAAGTAGGCCGAGAGGCAGAGAGAGAGGGGGAAGCAGGCTCCTCGCCGAGCAGAGAGCCCAATGCGGGGCTTGATCCCAGGACCCTGAGATCACGACTTGAGCCGAAGGCAGAGGCTTTAACCCACTGAGCCACCCAGATGCCCCTATCACATTTATTTTTAAGTATTTAATAGTTTTGATGCTATTATGAACAGTGCTTTTTAAAATTTCAACTTTTGATGATTCAATGTGGACATACAGAAATCCAGTGGATTTCTGGAGATTGATCCTGTATCCTGCCACTTCTCTAAACCCACATATTAGTTCTAGTAGCTTTTTCAAAGATCCGTCAGATTTTCTACATGGATGATCATGTCTTTCAATAGTTCTAATTTTCCTTTCCAAACTGAATGCCTTTAATTTTTTTTTCTTGCCTAAGTGCACTGGCAAGAACAGAAATGACTAGAATGGACACTCTTGTCTTGCTCCTGATATTAGGGTAAAGTATTCAGTCTTCACAGTGAAGTCGGTTAGCCGTACGTTTCACACAGACCCTCTCTATTGGGTTAAAAAAAAAAATCTCCCTTCCTTCGTTATCTTGCTGAGGGATTTTATTGAGAATAGGTATTAGATTTTTCTAACTCTGAGCAGATATTTGTTGAGTCCTCTCTCCTGCTCTAAGGCACAATGTCCTGTAAATCTACTTCTTCCCTTGACCCTTCGGGTCTCTAGTTTCCTGTATGAAACTTCTGGTGCATCATGCCAGGGTAGATACCAGATTTTGTCAAATGCTTTTTCTGCACTACTGAGATGACCATATGATTTTTCTTTCTTAGTTTGCTAATATGGTAAACTACACAGACTGATTTTCAACTATTAAACCAACCCTGCATTCCTGGGCTAAACCCCACTTTGGTCATCTTGTGTACAGAGATCCTTCTGTATTCACAAAGGATCTTAGTCTTTAGATGTCTCTCCTTGCAATGTCTTCGTCCGGTTTTGGTATCAGGACAATGCAGGCCTCAAAGAATGAGTCGGGAAGTGTTCCCTCTTTTCAATTTTCTAGAAGAGTGTGGGTGGAACTGGCAGCCCTTCTTCCTTCGATGCTTGGTAGAACTGCCAGCGAAGCCACTGTACCTGCAGTGGGTACTATCCTCTGCCCCGTGAACACCAGGCACCGATTCTCTCTTAATCCTTTGAACTTCACCTCTGCCTGGCCTCGGACTGCTCCCTGTGTATCTGCTCTTAGCTGGATCCCTGCCAGGGAGCCAGGGGAGGTGGCCGACTCCAGCTCTCTGTGCACCTCTTCTCCTGCTCTGACCTGCAAACGCCTTTGTCTCTTTGAGCTCTCATCCCCCATCCCCTCAGCTCAGACAGCCTGTTTAGCTCTGCCTGGGTTTTCCCTGTGCCATGGCCTGAAAACGCTCAGGGCAGTGAGCTGAGGCAACTGTAGTGCTCATTCTGTTTTTGCCTGTGGTATAAAAAACATATTTGGAAAAAGAAAAAAAAAAGATACTTGATTGTCATCCCTGGTTCCTGGCACAGAGCTCCTAAAAACCTTGGAATTTCCTGAGTGACAAGGGTGACAGAAGTGTTTTGTTCTAATGAGGCAACTCTTGACAGGTCCCTAAAGAACTTCAGGATGGGGGGGGGGGGAGTGGTTTCCAGAAGCTTCTAGTCAAGCCTTGACTAGGAGCTTAGAACTTCCAGCCCCATCCCCAACTCTGGGAAGGGCAGAGGGTCTACATACAGAGTTAATCACCAATGGCCAATGATTTAGTCAATCATGCATGTGTAATGAAAGCCCCCCCCAAACCCCCAAATGATGGCATTCGGAGATCCACTGGGATGGTGAACACATCAAGGTACTGGGAGGATGCAGCACCCAGAAAGGTGCCTCCCCTGCCCCCCATCCCCTGCCCTATGCACCTCTCCCCCTGGGCTATTCCTGAGCTGTATCCTTTATATAGGCCAACAATGTGAGTCAAGGGTTTTTCTGAGTTCTGTGAGCCATTCTAGCAAATTACTGAACCTCAGGGGCGGGCCATAAGACTTAATTTATAGCTAGTTGGTCGGAAGTACTGGAGGCCCGGACCTGAGACTGGCCTCCAAAGCGGGGGCAGCCTGGTGGGGCTGAATGCCTTTAACTGTGGGATCTGATGCCAACTCCAGGTAAACAGTCAGAACTGAGCTGAGTTACTGGTCATCCAGTGAGCGTCCAGAGACCCGGAGAGAGGTATGGGAAAAGACAACCCTGGGGGGAAGGGGTGAGGGGAAGCTTCACTGCCTGTCTCTCAAGGATTCACTGTCCTTCACTGACTCATGCGCACTGTGTCATCTATGTTTAGTTGTTTCAGACAGGAAGGCCAATTGGTCCCTGTTACTCGACCTTGGTCAAAAGTGGAAATCCTCAAATGCAAGTCTTCTTAACCACCCCTCCCTCGGCTTCCTGTACCTACTTCCATCAAGAGAGGCTTAGACGAGAATCATAGGATTCTGTGTCTGTAGGATTCATGAAACCCAAGGCAAAGCAAAAGCTTTGTCTCAGTGTTCCAGTCCCCAGCACAGGAGCCTGGCCCCCATGAGGCCACAGCAAGATGAGGACCGCAGGCACGCTCACATGCTCCAGCTCACAACCTCAGGTGCCCTCCAAGAACACACAGGCCCTCAGTGCCACTCAGAGAGCCCAGGCCCAAGGCTTTACACCAGCATGTCACAATGAAACCTAAACTCTCACTAGCCCAGAGACCTGGGGAATTTGCTTCCAGCTTCATGACGGTAAGAGGAGCTGGAACCAGAGCCCAGAACAGAAAGCATGTTTGGGAAGCTGGACAAAAGGCCCTGGGAAACTGCAATCAGAATAACGACAGACACAATTACTCCTCTGTTTCATAATTATCTTAGAAGCTGAATACATTTCCAGTTGGTAAAAGGGGACTTTCCTGGGCATCTCTTCCAAAGACAGATTAATGATGTTAGGTCTTATAAGTATTTACTTAATTTGAGATCATTTCTTTCCATCACTTCTCATTTTAAAATTTCTTTAAAATTTAAAATAATGCTTGAGAAAAAGCTTTTTTTTTTTTTTTTTCCAATGAAGGGTAGGGGAAAACAAGCTCCAGCTCTGTCCTGATTATCCTAGCCATAACCATATCTTGATATCTTGATGCACAGATATGGCTCATAAAGTATGAAGAACAAATTAATTCCTAGATATATTCTACAGGACTTTCCTAAATTAGGTCATAACAACTTTAAAGGTCAAGCAAAGGCAAAAACACTTTCATTCTTAGTGCTAAGGCACCATGTGGCTCCTTGCAGTGAGCTACAAAACTTCCCCATTAGCATGAAAGCCCACATTTAGGACTTACATGAGAAACTGAAGGGGAGGAGGACCGAACGGCCATGTAGATCATAGACTAAGAAAAACATTCTGATGCCCTTCACTGGAGCATTCTGAGGGGGAGGCTGAAAGTGCTGTTGTGCTTTTCAAGGAGCAAGGGCAGCTAGCCTGGCAGGTGTAAGACTCCTTTCCTATAAAGGAGGCCCTACCAAAGACCTCTATCCACACCAGTGCTCACAAGTAGAGCAGATATGTTTTCACCAGAAGGATGGTTTTCTGGCACAGCACTAATTATGTCCTGTTCCTGTTTCAAGCCCTTCCAGACATCCACGCTGTCCCCAGAATTAAGTACAAAAGAAATCCCATTACTCTGCTGCACATACTGTGGGCTCTTTCTGATCTGTAAACCCACACATCTTTTGATGGCATCTGTTCCCACACATCGTATGTTCCTGTCAGGGGTTTCCCGAAGTATGTCAGGGGTAGGACCACAGAGTTTGGATACCCGGGATTAAACAAGGTTCAGCAGGTCTCCTTACTGTAGGAAAGCACCGGGCCACCGATGGGGCTTCTCCACATGCGGCCCCTCTTCTCAAGGGCCTTAACCTGTAACCTGGCGCCCCACACACACCTCTCCTCACCCCTGCTGGCTGGCTCACCTCTGTGTGCTTTCCCCTCTTCTTTTGAAAACTGAAAGCACAGAAAAACAAAAGCACAGCATATAAACGAACACCTGTATTCCCGCTCACCGGCAGTGTCGATCATCAGACTAGACTACGCATGCCTTGTTTGCTTCAAGTCTTTTCTTGAATAAAAGAACAACATACAGTAAAGATGACAGTGTGCTCTGATTTCTCCCCAAAGGCAAGCACATCACAAGTGTGTTCCATATCCTTCTGGCCCACTCTTACGTTTTTTACATGCAGTTGTGTGTATTCACGAGCAATAAAAATCATTAAAGCTGGGCCGCCTGGGTGGCTCAGTTAGTTAAGTGTCTGCCTTTGGCTCAGGCCATGACCCCAGGGTCCTGGGATGGAGCCCCACGTCGAGCTTCCTGCTCAGCAGGGAGCCTGCTTCCCTCTCCCTCTGCCCCTCCTCTGGCCGGTCCCATGCTCTCTCTCTCTTAAATAAGGTCTGTAAAAAAACATTGTTAAGTTTTGCAAAAAGCTTAGTGCAGAGACATCATACGGTAAGTAGGATTTACCCACTTTGTCACTTGACGGGATCTACCAATACCGATACTCAACTTAACCTGGGCTACCAACATTGATTCTCCCGACCCGCCAGCACCGATCCTGTTGTTTCTATGTTTCTACTATGACCTCCAGTTACTGACAACTCAGCCAGGCCTGGTACCTGAATGTTTCGTGTGTCTTATCTTACCTCCTGTCTCAGCAGCTCACGGAGAAGACGCTCCAAATGTCCACAGCCGGCCAGGGCAGGGCAGCACGGTCTCCGGGTCTGGCTGAGTCCCAGGCTACGCTCTGACCCACGGTGCAAAGCCGCCCTCTTACCACTGACAGCCAAATGAGCAGCTTCCGCGGGCCCTGGCACTTTGTATGCATCTTGTCTCTTAATCCCCTGAGCCCCCACTCCGGTGTGAAGGACAATGAACTGTCCTCTCTAGAGAGATGAAGACACTCAGGCTGGAGAAGATGCTGGAGCCTTGGCGTGAGCTCCGACTATTCGGGTTGAAAGTCCAAATTCCCATCTCTCCCCCCGACCCCGGGCTAACTGTCAGATTTATGTAAAAAAAATAAAAAGGAAAGAGCCGAAGATGAGATGAGAAACACAACCTGGGCTGCCGTGAGACTGGGTAAGTGGGGCGTACCACTTGGCCGCCTCGTCCCCAAGCGCACGACTCTGGGGCATCCCACGACCAGGGAGACGATACTCACGGTCATGGACCCGATAGCAGTGCTTCTGCAGCCGCCGAACGTCCCACTCCTCCAGCACGCCGTGAGTCATCAGCAACTGCAGGAATCGTCGGTGGACGTCAGTCATGACACCAGCCCTCCTAGGGCCGCCCTGTGTGTGTGAAGGAGCTAAGAAAAGAAGCAGATGAAACCCAGTCACCTCAGAGCGCTCCGAAAGCCAAGCTCTGCATTGTGTACTAACTGACATTCACGACTAGACACTTGTCGTTCTCGGGCTCAAGTGCATCCTGCCGAATGGCCCAAAGGAAAAGAACACGGGTCAGGGGCGAGCTGACCGGTAGCAGCAGTGGCTACCCAGTGGTGGGGAGAAGCGTGGCTTTCTGGAGCCAGGACGCCGGCACCCGGCACCCGGCCTGCGCCACCACGTGAAGTGGGTGAAACGGGGCAAGCGGACCTCCACGTGCTTCGGTCTCCGCTCTAAGAGACTAACGACAGCAACGGCCTCCACAGACGTGCTCCACTGAGTGAGTGATCACACAGTAACAGCCAGGTAACACACTAAGCACTACGTAAGCGCCAGCTCTCCGTACTTCTAGACCATTCTGGGTCTGAAACTCAGTCCCGCCACTCAGCAGATCGAAAGCCTCGGATAAAGTCCGCTGGGGCCCCATTAAAGTCCCTCCCTCACGCTCCACTCAGAACAGCATTCACGGCCTAAAGAACTGCTAGTAAGCGCTGAACCAGTACCAGTTTCCTTCTCCTCTCCCAGACCACGAATGAAACAACGGTCACCGTGGGGTGCTTTTTCAATCTCTTGCTCTCTACTAACACGTTATCTTTCCACAAACCACAAAGATCAGGGCTGATAAAAAGCATGACACAAGTCCTGATCAAACAGCCTGCTCTCCCCACGGAGAGGCGGCACCGTGCGGAGGCAAAGAGCGTGGGCTGAGCAATTGGCAGGTGGTGCTGAGACCTGCTCAATCCTGAGAATCAGAGAACCTGTGCATGAAAAATACACATTCCCGGGGCCCCATTCCTGGAGGTTCAGACCGCCTGGAATTCTGAGGGTTTGACATTCACTTCAGGCAAGCCGTGATCTGACAAGAAAATCGCTGTTCCCTTTGGCAGACACAGCACGAAAACACTTCTAGCTAACAAGCTTCATCTCCCTTGGCCTCAATCTTTTCAGCTACAAGATGGGGCTAACGAAAAACTATCTTTAAGACAGAATATGCCGGGACGCCTGGGTGGCTCAGTTGGTTAGGCGGCTGCCTTTGGCTCAGGTCATGATCCCAGCGTCCTGGGATCGAGTCCCGCATCGGGCTCCTTGCTCGGCGGGGAGCCTGCTTCTCTCTCTGCCTCTGTCTGCCTGTGCTCGCTCTCTCTGACAAATAAATAAATAAAATCTTAAAAAAAAAAAAAAAAGACAGAATATGCCATTTAAATGAGATATGACTACTGGAGGGTGCCAAGGAGCTTGCACCTAGGACACTCACAAAAAGGTTAGCTGCTGCTCACTGTTCTTTTTAAACAGCACATCAACTGGACCTCAGGGCTGGGAAGGCACACGAGCTCAGGGCCAGCTTCTCCGACTGCCTGCCAGCTATCTTCGAGAACAGCTCAGCGGCGACTCAACCTCAACAGGTCCTAAGTTGGGCTCATCTTCTCCTTGCCCCATCCTCAACCCCTTTCTTTCCCTGAGTCCTTTTCACGAATCTTTTGGTTTGGGCAGAGGAGTCTGCGCAGTCACACAAACACCACCGGCCCCAGCATCCGGCTCTCATCCTCTTCCCCCCAACCCCCGCCCTCGGATCCAGCCAGTGACCACGTCCTGCCAAAGTTAATTTCCTACCACTAGGAGCAGCAACGTTAAATCCAACAGCAAACTAAATCCAGAAAAAGTTAAAGAAAGTGAATAATAAAGAGCCCAAAACAATGAAATTAATGTACATTTGAATTCAACAAAACCAAAATTTTTCTTTGGGAAAAAACATAATAAAAGCAACCAACCTCTGACAAGATTTTCCGAGAGAAGACTGAAAAATAAACACTATTTGGAATGAAAAGGGGGAACTAGTTGAAGATACAAACATATTTTTAAAAAAGACATAAACAACCTAACAATAATCTGAAGTTATAAATATACGCAAAGTTATGGGAAATCCATTTAAAACCAACTAAAGAATTATCTGAAAACTAACAAGTTTTATAACCACTGAAGACATTCTGTGGGAAGTCCATTTTCCCACGAAGAAAACTTCAGATCCGGATGGTTTTATCAAGAAGCCCTGCCAAACATTCTGGAAGCAAGTGATTTCAAATGTCACAAAACTATCCCAGAACCTGCAGAAAAGCAAACCCTCCACAAATCGTCTGATAAGGCTGACGTCAGTGGGGCATTAAAACCTGGGGCGCCTTGGTGGTTCAGTGGGTTAAGCCTCTTTCTTCGGCTCAGGTCATGATCTCAGGGTCCTGGGATCAAGCCCCACATTGGGCTCTCTGCACAGCAGGGAGCCTGCTTCCCCCTCTCTCTCTGCCTGCCTCTCTGCCTACTTGTGATCTCTCTCTCTGTTAAATAAAGAAATAAAAAATCTTTTAAAAAATTAAATTAAAAAAATTATAAAACCTGACCAAGTCTTCAAAAGAAAGGAAAATAAAAAGGCCAGTATCTTTCAAAAACACAGCTCCAGTGGTCCAAAGCAAAACATTAATTGGATCTAGCAACTTAGAAAGACTACCTCATGGTGACCAGTTGGGGTTATCCCCTGAATGGCTTAAGACTTGAAAATCAATTGAATGTCATATGTCAATAATATCTCAATAAAGCTGGAGAAAAAATCAATCAGTGTGATCACCACATTAACAGAATACAGAATAAAGAATACAATCATCTTTTTTTTTTTTTTACAGTGAGAGAGAGCATGAGCGAGGAGAAGGTCAGAGAGAGAAGCAGACTCCCGGTGGAGCTGGGAGCCATATGTGGGACTCGATCCCAGGACTCCAGGCTCATGACCTGAGCTGAAG
>ML111567.1:0-46114 GCA_003697995.1 Taxidea taxus jeffersonii
AAAGCCATTGTTTCCTTATTGATTTTCTGCTTGAGTGATACATCTGTTGATGGGAGGCGTTAAAAGTCCCCTACTATTCTTATATTATTATTACCAATGAGTTCCTTTATCTTTGTTATTGTTTTATATATTTGGGGACTCCTAGGTTGGGGGTATAAATATTTACCATTGTTAGATCTTTTTGTTAGATATGTCCCTTTATTATGATACAGTGCACTTCCTCATCTTTTGTTACAGTGCTTGATTTAAAATCTAGTTTGTCTAATATAAATGGCTATTCCAACTTTCTTTTGACTTCCATTAGTATGATAAATTTTTCTTCTTTCTCTCACTTTCAATCTGCAGGTGTCTTTAGGCCTAAAATGAGTCTCTCTGTCTTTTTTTAATTTAAAGATTTTATTTATTTATTTAATAGAGAGAGAGATAGTGAGAGCAGGAACACAAGCTGAGGAGAGTGGGAGAGGAAGAAGCAGGCTTCTGGTCGAGCAGGGAGTCCAGTCTGGGGCTCGATCCCAGGACACCCAAGGGCTGAGCCACCCAGGTGCCCCTAAAATAAGTCTTTTGTAAGCAGTCTGTATAGATAGGCCTTGTGTTTTTATCCATTCTGATCCCCTATATCTTTTGATTGGTGTATTTAGTTCATTTGCATTCAGAGTAATTCTTGATAGACAAGAATTTAGTGCCAATGTATTATCTGCTAAGTCATTGTTTCTGGAGATTTTCTCTTCCTTCTCGACTTCTTGCTTTTGGTCTTTCTCTCTCACTCAAAGAGTCCCCTTCAATTTTCTTGCAGGGCTGGTTTAGTGATCACAAACTCCTTTAGTTTTTGTGTGTTTGGAAGACTCTTTATCTCTCCTTTCTATTCTGAATGACAGCCTTGCTGGATAGAGTATTCTTGGCTGCATATTTTTCCCATTCAGCATATTGAATATATCATGCCATTCTCTTTTGGCCTGCCATATATTCTGTGGAGAGGTCTGCTGATAACCTGATTTGTCTTCCCTTGTAAGCTAGGGATTTCTTTTCTCTTGCTGCTTTTGGGATCTTTTCTTTATCTCTATATTTTGCAAATTTAACTACAGTATATTTTGGTGTTGGCCTGCTTTTCTTGATTTTGATGAGAGTTCTCTGTGCCTCCTGGATTTGGATTCCTTCTCCAGATTAGGGGAGTATTCAGCTATAATTTGTTCAAATAAACTTTCTGCCCTTTCTTCCCCTCTCTTCTTCTGGGACTCCTGTGTTACTAATGTTATTACACATGATGGGATCACTGAGTTCCCCAAGTCTACATTCATTATTCAAGATTTTCTTCTCTCTTCTTTTCAGCTTCATTATTTTCTATAATTTTGCCTTCATATCATTTATTCATTCCTCTGCTTCTTCAATCCCTGTGGTCATTATATGCAGTTGTTTTGCAGTCTCGGTTATTGAATTTTTCATTTTGGTCTGCCTAGTTTTTAGGTCTTTTATTTCTGTGCTAAGGGACTCTCTAGTGTCTTCTATGCCCTTCTCAATACTAGGTAGTATCCTTATGATTGTTGCTTTAAATTCTGGATCAGTCATATTCCTTATATCTGTTTCCAGTAGATCCCTGGCCATGACCTTATTTTGTTTTTTCTTTTGGTCTTGACCTTTTTATTTAGGTCTGTGTCTTTCTGTGTGTTAAGAAAGCCTGATGTTTCCTGTTGCTTAGAGTAATGCCGTTATAAAGAAGAGGTCATGTACTGTCCAGGGCCTGCCACATCAGGAAATGTCTGTGTGCGTATGCTGTGTGCACTTCACTGCTGTGTTTTGTCTGCTCTTTCCCTCAGGTCAATCATATGCAGAGTTTCTCCTGGCATGCAGTGGGGAGTGTTTGGACCTTGGCCAGAGTCTGGTGACTTTTAAGTAGGGTGCTCTGGCTTGCTTGTTAAAAGATACTATTTCCACTATAGCTGAAGCTTTACAAAACTCTCTGGTCAGGAGGTGTAGTAGGTGAAGGAGGTTTGTGCTGGTCTTCCTGGGAAGGGGCCTGCTATGCTGGCTCTCAGCGCTCAGGCACACTAGCCCAAGAAGAGCAATACCTAGAGCACAGGGGGGCAGGGTTGGGTATAAGCATTTATGGAGTTACTCTTAGTGCTCTGCTGCTTACTGAATTTAGTTTATGCTAAGACGCAGGGAAGAAAATGGCACCGTCGAGCTCCTTTGTCCCAGGAAAGGCAATACCACCTCTCTCAGATGCCCTCCAAGTGTATCCCAGTGGATCCTCAGATCCCACTGTCTGCTCCCTGGGCTCTCTTCCCTCCTTCTCCACAGGAGCACTGCAGCATCCACCAGACTCCATCATCTTAGCTTTTCCCCTTTGATAGTTCCATGTGTTTTTATTCTACTATTCACAATATTTTTTCTATATTTTAATTTCAAACTCTTATTATACATTTTATAAAGGGTAGTAAAAATATTTAATACCAATAAAATTAAATTTCCCTTATATGTAACAGCATAGAGATGTTGATGTAGATATATAGAGACATGAATAGATATATAGATAGAAATATACAGATATTTATAGGTATGTTTGAAGTACCAGGGAAATGTTTAGGTAGTTAGCACAATTATTATCTTAATACTTACTGATTATGAAGGAACAAAAGGCAAACTGAGGACAAAGCAGAAGCTGACACCCCAAAACCACCCCCCCCATGGGATATATGTGACATTCCTCAGGCACTCCTGGCTGCCCTAAAGCCAAGGAAAGGAAAAACAAATAGTTAACTTACAGAGATCACAGTCCTGTAAGACATGAGTCTCCCTCAGTTTACAGATGTTTTAGCAATCTACAAGAACAAAATATTTCTATCAATAACCTAGCTTCCAGAGGAAATGTAGGTACAATTAAATGTCCTTATAACCTGCAGTCCATGGACAGATACTTGAAGCAAGAGCAGAGTTTAATATTCCTCCAGGAAGCTCCCAACTATCTTCATGTTTATTCCTTGCTCGAGGGAAAAACAGTCTTAACTTGACAATGACAAGGACTCTGTATCTTGTGGGTCTACTTTAACATATGGAAATCGTTTTGAAACTTCCCTTTCCCTTTCCTTCTGCAACCCCATAGTATATAATCAGTTACCCCTCATAATGCTGGGGCAGCAGCTCTTTCTGCCTATGGTCCTATCCTCATGCTTTAGTAAACCACCTATTTGTACCAAAGATATCTCAAGAATTCCTTTTTGGTCATCAGCTCCAGACCTTGTCCCACCAAACCTCACCTATATTCCAAAACCCCTTTATTTGGCACCCAGCATGGGGCTCTAACCCTCAACCCTGAGACCTTGAGATTAAGAATCTCATGCTCTACTGACTGAGCTACCAAACCTCACCTATATTTCCAAAACCACATCACTGACATTTTAAGATTATACATTTTCTATTTAATAAAGTATCATGTAGATAAAAGGATGTTAAAACCAGCATAGCAGCTACTAGTTTGCTGTAGGATAACTGAAGATATTATAATGAGCCTACTTTAAAATTCTCTAGTGATTTCCATATGTACTTGTTTTGAGCAAACTGGATAGTTCTTCAGCAGTTCAGAGTTAATGTCAAAATTTGTTTAATGATAAATGACAACTGAAATAGGTTTTTGATCTTTGTAAACTATTAGTGGGGAAACATTAGCACTGATAATGATAATGATATATTCTGTATGATTACGTGTTCCTTGTAAGCAATAACCTTAATTTTTCCTATTTGGATTTATCAGTGGCTTGTGCAGTAATTAGCTAATAAATGTCTTTAAAATTAAGTCTAAGTGAATTGCATTAATTCAACAAAGACTTATTGAATGCTTTCATCTTGCCATAACCTTGGCCAGACAATAGACATATGACTGTAGAACAGACAGTATTTTTTATTTATCATAACTTAGGAAAAAGCATTCACACAATGACAATAGAATAAGGTAACATTTTTTTCAGTGTGCATTTGTAACATGCAGGGAAGAAGGAATTCATGAGTCAAGCAAAAGGTCTAGAGACATTTTAGAGTGATTATCCTTGATCAAGGGGTACTTGGTTTAACAAAAGCATTGTCTTTATTAAGTTTTGTTAGGCAAAGAGAATGATTAGGGTGAGGCAAGATCTTAGAATCTTATAGAATCTTGCATAGTACAGTAGTAAAACTTTAAATCGTGGGCTATGGTGTTGGAGAAACCAGTACCTTCATCATGACTTCTCATTTACCATCTTTAGGAACTTCAGTTTCTTTATTGCTAAATTAAAGATACACCTTAGTACATTAGTGAATTAGAGGATTAAATTTGATATTATGTGTAAATGTCTTTAAAGTGTCTTAATCAGAGAAAGAGCTAAAACTTTATTTTTAGTAATTTCAACATAATTCTTTTTCTTTTTTCTGTACTAATGCTTAGAACTTTGGACTTCTTTCATAGAAAACATGAAAAAAGTTTTATGTAGAGATGGGACAAGTTTAGGTATATGTCTTTTTTTTTTTTTAAGGTTTTTTTTTTTAAACATATAATGTAACCCCACCCCCCTCTCCCAACCCCTCTCCCCCCCACCCCCCTCAGTTTGTTTTATGATATTAAGAGTCTCTTTTGGTTTGTCTCCCTCCTGATCCCATCTTGTTTCATTTTTTTTCCTTTCTTACCACCTTAACCCCCACCCCCGTTGCATCTCCACTTCCTCATATCAGGGAGATCATGTGATAGTTGTCTTTCTCGAGTTGACTTATTTCGCTAAGCATAATACGGTCTAATTCCATCCATGTCATAGCAAATGGTAAGATTTCATTTCTTTTGATGGCTGCATAGTATTCCATTGTATATATATACCACTTCTTCTTTATCCATTCATCTGTTGATGGACATCTAGGTTCTTTCCATAACTTGGCTATTGTGGACATTGCTGCTATAAACATTCGGGTACACGTGCCCCTTTGGATCACTACGTTTGTATCTTTAGGATAGATACCCAGTAGTGCAATTGCTGGGTCATAAGGTAGCTCTATTTTCAATTTTTTGAGGAACCTCCATGCTGTTTTCCAGAGTGGTTGCACCAGCTGGCATTCCCACCAACAGTGTAGGAGGGTTCCCCTTTCACCACATCCTTGCCAGCATCTGTCATTTCTTGACTTGTTCATTTTAGCCATTCTGACTGGTGTGAGGTGGTATCTCATTGTGGTTTTGATTTGTATTTCCCTGATGCCCAGTGATGTGGAGCACTTTTTCATGTGTCTGTTGGCCATCTGGATGTCTTCTTTGCAGAAATGTCTGTTCATGTCCTCTGCCCATTTCTTGATTGGATTATTTGTTATTTGGGTGTTGAATTTGCTAAGCTCTTTGTAGATTTTAGATACTAGCCCTTTATCTGATATGTCATTTGCAAATATCTTCTCCTACTCTGTCAGTTGTCTTTTGGTTTTGTTGACTGTTTCCTTTGCTGTGCAAAAGCTTTTGATCTTGATGAAGTCCCAATAGGTCATTTTTTCCCTTGCTTCCCTTGCCTTTGGCGTTGTTCCTAGGAAGAAGTTGCTATGGCTGAGGTCGAAGAGGTTGCTGCCTGTGTTCTCCTCAAGGATTTTGATGGATTCCTTTCTCACGTTGAGGTCCTTCATCCATTTTGAGTCTATTTTCGTGTGTGGTGTAAGGAAATGGTCCAATTTCATTTTTCTGCATGTGGCTGTCCAATTTTCCCAACACCATTTGTTGAAGAGGCTATCTTTTTTCCATTGGATGTTCTTTCCTGCTTTGTCGAAGATTAGTTGACCATAGAGTTGAGGGTCTATTTCTGGGCTCTCTATTCTGTTCCATTGATCTATGTGTCTGTTTTTGTGCCAGTACCATACTGTCTTAATGATGACAGCTTTGTAGTAGAGCTTGAAGTCTGGAATTGTGATGCCACCAACTTTGGCTTTCTTTTTCAATATTCCTTTGGCTATTCGAGGTCTTTTCTGGTTCCATATAAATTTTAGGATTATTTGTTCCATTTCTTTGAAAAAATTGGATGGGATTTTGATAGGCATTGCATTAAATGTGTAGATAGCTTTAGGTAGCATAGACATTTTCACAATATTTATTCTTCCAATCCATGAACATGCAACATTTTTCCATTTCTTTGTGTCTTCCTCAGTTTCTTTCATGAGTACTTTATAGTTCTCTGAGTATAGATTCTTTGCCTCTTTGGTGAGGTTTATTCCTAGGTATCTTATGGTTTTGGGTGTAATTGTAAATGGGATTGACTCCTTAATTTCTCTTTCTTCTGTCTTGTTGTTGGTGTAAAGAAATGCAACTGATTTCTGTGCATTGATTTTATATCCTGACACTTTACTGAATTCCTGTACAAGCTCTAGCAGTTTTGGAGTGGAGCCTTTTGGGTTTTCCACATATAGTATCATATCATCTGCAAAGAGCGATAGTTTGACTTCTTCTTTGCCGATTTGGATGCCTTTAATTTCTTTTTGTTGTCTGATTGCTGAGGCTAGGACTTCTAGTACTATGTTGAATAGCAGTGGTGATAGCGGACATCCCTGCCGTGTTCCTGACCTTAACGGAAAAGCTCTCAGTTTTTCTCCATTGAGAATGATACTTGCCATGGGTTTTTCATAGATGGCTTTGATAATATTGAGGTATGTGCCTTCTATTCCTACACTTTGAAGAGTTTTGATTAGGAAGAGATATTGCACTTTGTCAAATGCTTTTTCAGCATCTATTGAGAGTATCATATGGTTCTTGTTCTTTCTTTTGTTAATGTATTGTATCACATTGATTGATTTGCGGATGTTGAACCAATCCTGCTGCCCTGGAATAAATCCCACTTGGTCGTGGTGAATAATCCTTTTAATGTACTGTTGGATCCTATTGGCTAGTATTTTGGTGAGAATTTTCGCATCTGTGTTCATCAAGGGTATTGGTCTGTAATTCTCTTTTTTGATGGGATCCTTGTCTGGTTTGGGGATCAAGGTGATGCTGGCCTCATAAAATGAGTTTGGAAGTTTTCCTTCCATTTCTATTTTTTGGAACAGTTTCAGGAGAATAGGAATTAATTCTTCTTTAAATGTTTGGTAGAATTCCCCTGGGAAGCCATCTGGCCCTGGGCTTTTGTTTGTTTGGAGGTTTTTGATGACTGTTTCAATCTCCTTACTGGTTATGGGCCTATTCAGGTTTTCTATTTCTTCTTGGTTCAGTTTTGGCAGTTTATATGTCTCTAGGAAAGCATCCATTTCTTCCAGATTGTCAAATTTGTTGGCATAGAGTTGCTCATAATATGTTCTTATGCTTGTTTGTATTTCTTTGGTGTTGGTTGTGATCTCTCCTCTTTCATTTATGATTTTATTTATTTGGGTCCTTTCTCTTTTCTTTTGGATGAGTCTGGCCAGGGTTTTATCAATCTTACTAATTCTTTCAAAGAACCAGCTCCTAGTTTCATTGATTTGTTCTATTGTTTTTTTGGTTTCTATTTCATTAATTTCTGCTTTGATCTTTATTATTTCTCTTCTGCTGGGTTTAGGCTTTCTTTGTTGTTCTTTCTCGAGCTCCTTTAGGTGCAGGGTTAGGTTGTGTATTTGAGACCTTTCTGTTTCTTGAGATAGGCTTGTATCGCTATATATTTTCCTCTCAGGACTGCCTTTGCTGTGTCCCACAGACTTTGGACTGTTGTGTTTTCATTATCATTTGTTTCCATGGTTTTTTCAATTCTTCTTTAATTTCCTGGTTGACCCATTCATTCTTTAGAAGGATGTTGTTGAGTCTCCATGTATTTGTGCTCTTTCCAAATTTCCTCTTGTGATTGAGTTCTAGCTTCAGAGCATTGTGGTCTGAAAATATGCAGGGAATGATCCCAGTCTTTTGATACCGGTTGAGACCTGATTTATGACCCAGGATGTGATCTGTTCTGGAGAATGTTCCATGGGAACTAGAGAAGAATGTGTATTCTGTTGCTTTGGGATGGAATGTTCTGAATATATCTGTGATGTCCATCTGCTCCAGTGTTTCATTTAAGACCTTTATTTCCTTGTTGATCTTTTGCTTGGATGATCTGTCCATTTCAGTGAGGGGTGTGTTAAAGTCTCCAACTATTATTGTATTCTTGTCAATGTGTTTCTTTGATTTTATTTTTAATTGGTTTATATAGTTGGCTGCTCCCATGTTAGGGGCATAGATATTTAAAATTGTTAGATCTTCTTGTTGGACAGACCCTTTGAGTATGATGAAGTGTCCTTCCTCATCTCTTATTATAGTCTTTGGCTTAAAATCTAATTGATCTGATATAAGGATTGCCACCCCAGCTTTCTTCTGATGTCCATTAGCATGGTAAATTGTTTTCCACCCCCTCACTTTCAATCTGGAGGTGTCTTCGGGTCTAAAATGCATTTCTTGTAGGCAGCATATTGATGGATTTTGTTTTTTTATCCATTCTGAAACGCTGTGTCTTTTGATTGGGGCATTTAGCCCATTTACGTTCAGGGTAACTATTGAGAGATATGAATTTAGTGCCATTGTATTGCCTGTAAGGTGATTGTTAGTGTATATTGTCTTTGTTCCTTTCTGATAATACTTTTAGGGTCTCTCTTTGCTTAGAGGACCCCTTTCAATACTTCCTGTAGAGCTGGTTTGGTGTTTACAAATTCTTTCAGTTTTTGTTTGTCCTGGAAGCTTTTTATCTCTCCTTCTATTTTCAATGATAACCTAGCTGGATAAAGTATTCTTGGCTGCATGTTTTTCTCGTTTCGTGCTCTGAATATATCATGCCAGTTCTTTCTGGCCTGCCAGGTCTCTGTGGATAAGTCTGCTGCCAATCTAATATTTTTACCATTGCATGTTACAGACTTCTTGTCCCGTGCTGCTTTCAGGATTTTCTCTTTGTCGCTAAGACTTGTAAATTTTACTATTAGATGGCGGGGTGTGGACCGATTCCTATTGATTTTGAGGGGTGTTCCTTGCACCTCCTGGATTTTGACGCTTGTTCCCCTTGCTATATTAGGGAAATTCTCTACAATAATCCTCTCCAGTATACCTTCTGCTCCTATTTCTCTTTCTTCTTCTTCTGGAATCCCAATTATTCTAATGTCGTTTCATCTTATGGCATCACTTACCTCTTGAATTCTCCCCTCGTGGTCCAGTAGTTGTTTGTCTCTCTTTTGCTCAGCTTCTTTATTCTCTGTCATTTGGTCTTCTATGTCACTAATTCTTTCTTCTGCCTCATTTATCCTAGCAGTAAGAGCCTCCATTTTTTATTGCACCTCATTAATAGCTTTTTTTATTTCAACTTGATTAGATTTTAGTTCTTTTATTTCTCCAGAAAGGGTTTTTATTTCTCCTGACAGGGTTTCTCTAATATCTTCCATGCCTTTTTCGAGCCCGGCTAGAACCTTGAGAGTCGTCGTCCTGAATTCCAGATCTGACATATTACCAATGTCTGTATTGATTAGGTCCCTAGCCTTCGGTCCTGCCTCCTGTTCTTTTTTTTTGTGGTGAGTTTTTCCGCCTTGTCATTTTGTCCAGATAAGAATCCGCTGTTCTCCTTGTTAGGTGAACTTGGTCTTGGCTGGATTTCTTGTTGATCTTCTGGGGGAGGGGCCTGTGGTAGTGATTCTCAAGTGTCTCTGCCCCAGATGGAATTGCACCGCCCTTACCAGGGGCCGGGCTAAGTAATCCTCTCAGGTTCGTTTTCGGGAGCTTTTGTTCCCTGAACGCTTTCCGTAGATTTCCGGAGGATGGGAATGAAAATGGCGGCCTCCCAATCTCTGGCTCGGAGGAGCAGAGAGCTAGGGGCCCCGGTCTTCAGTGCGCCTACAGAGAAACGCGTTAATCAGCCCTGTCCCCCAGCTTCCGGCCGTGCTTAGAGAAAATTGTGTGTAATCAGTCCCGTCTCACTGGCTTCTGGGGGCGCTCCAAGCTCACCCAGCCTGTGTCCAAGCGTCTCTGTCTCTGGCAGAGTCCCACCTGGAGTCTCCAAACCCCATAGATCCCTGAGCTCTCCCGGGTCGGAGTCTCCCCGGATCTTGTGGGGACCCCTCGCACAGAGCACCGGTCTGTGTCACAGGGCACTGGCCCGTGTCACAGACCACGGCTCTAGGAAACCTTGGCTCTGTCTCCGTAGCTGGCTTCCCCACTCTAATACCTGTGCGCTCCGCAACACTTAGACACCCCTGATCCTTCTGTGACCCCGGGGGACCTGAGTCCACGCTGTCCCTGTGAGGTCTTCACCCCAGTTTAGCCTCTGGAGCCATGTCCCTCCGTGGAGCAGACTTTTAAAAGTCCTGATTTTGTGCTCCGTTGTTCCGCCGCTTGCCAGGAACTGGCCCCTCCCCCTGGGGTCTATCTTCCCGTCGTGTTGGATTCACTTCTCCGCTGGTCCTACCTTTTAGAAAGTGGTTGATTTTCTGTTTCTAGAATTGTTGTTTTTCTTCTCTTTGATCTCCTGTTGGATTCGTAAGTGTTCGGAATGGTTTGATAGGATATCTAGCTGATCTCCTGCTGCCTGATGTCACCTCAGCCTGCTACTTCTCTGCCATCTTGACTCCCAGACTTAGGTATATGTCTTAAATGCCAAGGATGCTTTATAAAAGATGAAATAGGAAACAGGAAGGTATAGTTAGAAGTTATATCAGGAACCTAGGTGAGAATAAAAATCTGTCTTTCAAAATTAAATGAACATTTTAAAAAATACAAATCCTTGAGTTTAAGGTTTAAAAATTGATGTATAAATCATTTAAGGAGATTCTTTTTGATTATACTATGATGCCAATAAAATTATTACTTGCTTTTTTTGTTTTCCTTTAATGATAAAATCATCTTATAAGTTTCTGAGACTTACTTGTAAAAGTCATACAGGAAAACCATATCATCATTTGATTATCAATCCTACACCTTGCTTTTGGTAATCTCTCACTCCTCTTTCATCTTTTTTTTTCTTTTTTAGTACCCAAATAATCTTTGTTCTGAAACATCATTTTGCATTTGCCTTACTACTTGGCTCTACCCAAATATATAATGATATTAAAAATGCAGCTTAATTTGGCTCCAGATGCTTCACTTTGAGTATCAAACTGCCACATGTAGCAAATGTTGCTGCCTGACTTTGAAGGGCTCTATGGGAGAGGTAATAGAGAAAGACTGACACACAGATGGATAGCCATAAAGGCAAACAGATAAATAGATTTTTACACAGAAACAATATATACAAAAAGACAAGGGCATGATATAATTTTACATCGGTATATGTGTATAGCTGTCTCTGTTTTCTATAAGATCTCTATTGTGTTTTGTTGGCTAGATAGCTACTTAAAAAATCAGTGGTTAGGGATGCCTGCATGGCTCAGTTGGTTAAGTATCTATCTGCAGTTGGTTCAGGTCATGATCCCAGGGTCCTGGGATTGAGCCCCACGTTGGACTCCCTCAGTTGGGAGGCTGCTGCTTCTTCTCCCCTTGCCTGCCGCTCCCCCTGCTTGTGATTGTGCACTCTCTCTCTCTGTCAAATAAATAAATAAAATCTTAAAATAGAAAGAAAAAAATCAGTGGGTTAATGGATGGATGGAAAAATGGAAATAGTAAGATATTTGTATTTTCTCTAAGATTCATACGTAACAAATATCCCAACTTCTTACGTACTAGAATCCACAGGAGAGTGATTCATCACACAATAATATTTAAGCATTTGTTGATATGTTAACATTTTCCACTCATGCTAATGTTTGAATTTATATTTCAACTTATAAAAGTAAGGGAGGACACACCATAGTCACTGATGTTATTCTGATATTTTCCAATTTTATTTTTTTCTTTAAAATTTGCTAGCCCATTAGGCACATTCAAATCAAACATTATGCTTACACATTACATATTTATATATTTGTTTTTGTGTTTGTAACTTCTTTATGTCAAAAGTTTCACTCAAACTTTTATTATAAGCATATATTAGTGTCATTAGTCTACTATTACAAGGCTTTTTAATTATGTATGTATAATGGGATAATTATATGCATATGCAAAACATTACATTTGTTAATATTTAACAAGTATCCAGCTTGATCCCAGGACTCTAGGATCATGACCTGAGCCAAAGGCAGAAGCTTAAGTGACCGAGCCACCCAGGTGTTCCTATTCATAGTGATCTTTAGGAATGTACACCTAATTTGTGATAGGATCTACAACATTTTCATAATATTTATTACCTGAGGTTAAATAACCATATATTTGGTGCATACTATATGTTATACCTTATGGTAATTGCTTTCATTAATAAAAAGTAAATACAGTACTTATTAGGAAAGATAGAACACATGTATATACATACCCAAAGAAAAATAACTAAATGAGAGTGTATATAAGTGTGAATACAGTGAAACAAGTAGGTCAAAATATCTTTTTCACGTCAAAGTGTTGAATTTATTTCAGTATATTTTGAGCACTGTTTATAAATAAGTCACTATTCAAATGTAAAAAATTTCAATGCATATTATTTACTGAATCGAATACATTCTGTTGACTCTGAAACCATTTATTTAACTCATTAAAGGTGAGTTTCTGTTGCCAGTTACTTCTAAAGTTTATCTCATATGCAAGTTTCTTTATATTACAACAAATGTTAATATTTTTAACATGACAAAAAATATAAAAATGTATACTCAACAGTTGCCAGCTTAAATATATATACTTAATCATTTGTAGTAACCTAAAATGTATTTACAATAAAAAATCATTTTTTATATTACATTCACGTATTATTTAATTAATATATTTATTTTGATATGGCTTGCATTGCAAAACTAATATTAGAGAAACAAATTATACTTTAAAATAATGTCAGAGTTATCATTAGTTATTTCTACAGGTTTTCATCTCAGAGTGAAGATAAGTTACTCTATTGTGATAAGAAAATATAATATGCTGGTTGTTCTACAAAGAAAATTACAAATTTGTGTTTGTTTTCTAACATCAAATAAGAAATATAATAAGATGAAACGGGGAAAAATGAACAGGAAGATTATATCCAAGTCATGACTGTCAGAAATTCCCATTTTACTTCCTAATCTACCCAATGTTGTGTGAAGAGAGCTAATGTTCAATCCTAATCATAATAGTGACAGCCATCCAGTCTCGAAAGGTCTGTACACATAAAAGATAAAAAAGTAAATCAATCTTCATACAATTTCAGTTCTAGGATATTCTTGGATGAGACAGCAAATCATGCTCTTGTTTTGTCTTCATTTTGGTTTTTATGTGGCTTTCCTTCTGAAGTTAGAAACTGTCTGTAGTTATCCAGTATTTTAGAATTTTATTAACATGAATAAAAATGTTCATTTTTACATTGATTTGGAGCATGTCCTAGGTTTCCATTCACATAATTATGCAATTAAAACCTCATTTATTTATTTGGTAATATAATCAGTATTTACAAATGGAATTTACAATATTTATTACTTTGTAAACCATCATGGTTGCATTTATTATTGAATGTGTTTCCAGGCACTATTTAGAAATATAGCTAAAATGTGTTTAATTTCTTATTTATGCAATGTCCATTATTGTGAAATAATTCTTCAAATTAATTGAGACTCATGGCATTTTCAGCAACAGCACCACTTTCAAATCAGCAGTTATAGTTATCTTTGAAATAATAGTGAATCTTATGAATTAAGAAATTCCAAAATGAAGTGGGAAAATATCCAGAAAAATTACTTTATAAAGAAATATGTGTGTCCAGCTGACAAAACATATTAAAACCACTGAGTAACAAATACCTATTCCAACTAAGATAATGATGAATGCTTATTTTCTCCCATCACTTACAAAATAATGCCCAAAGTCAAACATACCTTGGAAAAATACTTTCATACAGTTTTTAATGGAAATGTATAGATAGGTAATGATATTTTATTTATAATATGCATGATCTGTGGAAAATATAACTATAATTTGACTTTCTGAGTTTAATATAATTATATACTTTTTCAAAATAGTGGAAAGATAAATGTACAAGGTGCTTACTGCAGCATTGTTTGTAGGAACCAACATCTGGAAAGTATTTATTGCAAAACAGTTGATGTATATAATTTTTTGGTGAAAGCCTATTTTGCATGAATAATACAGTAGTTAAACCATGCATAAATAGGTTCTGTGCTTATGGAACATTCTTTGAGAAATATATATATATATACCAGCCAAAGGAAAAAAAATAATTTGAATGAAACTTGTAGTAAAGAAAACCTATGGTTCTCTAGAGGCTATGATGTGGATATCTAATCTGGTAGAGCTTCTTGAGAAAAAAATAATGGTTGATTTGAATTCTAATGAGTAGGAGTTTTTTGGGTGAAATGACCCAAGACATAAGAACTTCACATATACTAAGTGACTGAATGAAACTATATACAGAATATACTAAGTGCTTAAAGAAGACTAAGGTGAAGCAAAAGTGTGCAGGAACACAGGGGGAGTAGCTAGTATAAATGTAAAGAAATGCACAGAGCAAATAATTAGATTATCTGCAGGATGTAAGACTGATTGAATATGAGGAGTAGAGAGAGTTAGCAGCAAATTGTTTATTTCAGATTTCTGTCTTGAATAACTTGAAAGGTTATTTACAATATAGAGAACAATGGAATAGGAGAGGGACTTTTGGTTTGGTTTTTCAGATGTAATGAAGAAAAAGTCTGAGCTCAGTTTGATGTTGTGTATTTGAAATGCCCAAGAGCCATAAAAGCAAATGTGTTTTACAGACACCTGGATTTTTATGAAACTTAGGAGAAATGGTGACATATACAATATATGTTTAATAATCATCCATATAATTGAAAACATTAGAGTGGATCAAATCAGCCAAGGGATATGATGATAAGAGCACCTGAGATATAAACCTGATAATCTTCCTTGCTTAAGGATTTGGCAGAGGAGGAGGAGAGTGGAGAAAAGAGGAGGAGCAGCCAATGATTAAGGCAATGATGTTTTTAGAAAGCCAAGGATAAGATTATTTCAAGGACAAGTGTGCTAAGCAGTGTCAAAATATTCCTCCAAAAAATAGAATCTAGAGCTGAATGACCTTTAAAGACATTAGTTAAAGAAATAGAGGTAGTTTCAATATGTGATATGCTCGGGAGTCATTAATGTGTTTAGTTAGGTGTGAGTGGTGGATATAGAAATGCAAGTAGGAAGAGACACAACTCTTGATGTATCATGACAGGAATAGAAAAAGAAAGAACAATATAAAGAAGTGTTTGGAAACTATGATGGAAAATGAGAAAGGTTTTTGTACATGTGTCTACTGAAAGAAGCTGGATAAAAAAAATCAAGTAGACTGAATGCCTGGAAATACAGAACAAAGGAAACAATATATAAGATTGTGAGTGAATTAGATGAGAATACATGGAAAGTGAAATGCCTCTCCAATACAAAAGAAATGCCAAAGGACATGATGGACCTGGGTTCCTGGTCATTTGGCAGATATAACAGGAGAGTCTATCAATCCAGACTCTCCTATTTTTATTTGATTGTGTAATAGGAGGCAATTTCTTCTGTTGAGAATGAGAAAGAAAGTAGGGTTACCAAGTTTTGCAGAAGCTGAAATGGATTTCAAAACTATTGTAGAAAGATCTGTGTCATAGAAAAGTGTTACAGTGATTTAGGGCATTGTTTGGTGACCATTAATGGTCAGTGACTGAATTTATGATGGAACCAATTCATATAAACAGTGCACTAAATCCTGCATTAGGTTAGAGAAGTCAAATCATTTTACGAAAGTTTTTATTCTGCATAGATATATGCTCTAAATGTAGAAGAATACAGGAAGTTTTAGGATACTGGTAATAGATGATAAAATCACAAATATTTGGAATCTAAGTAAGCTAAAAAAAAAAAAAAGAAGAAAATGCAGGGGTGTTATTGATAAGAATACCTAAAGAGTGATATTTCTCTCTCTTCCATGTGAAATAACTGAGAAAAGCAAAGCACTCTAATGGTAAAAATAGCCTAGGAAAACAAGGATTTTCCATTTAGTGTTGCATATGCAAAATCCACAGAAACTTCTTGGTAGATGTTGGATACATGTATTTCATATAATTTAGTAGTGACCTACAAGTTAAGGGTCAATTGTGAAAGCTGACCTATTAAATTTTCTCTTGATATTTATGTGTGCACTTTATTCATATCAGTTGACATCTTCTAGTAGACATGAGAATTTAAAAATTTTTATGGGCTAATGCTGGATATCTCATTTGTGGGATAATACTGGGTTGGTTTCTTTTTCAGGCAGTCTAAGTATAAAAGTAAAATTATTTTTTCATAACATATTTGAGGAACAACAGACTTGGGAAATATGTGAGTAAAGAGGTGTCTCATTGACTATAATTTGCATATGTATCTGGAATAGGCAGCCCTGATTGTTTTTGTCTCATGTTTTGGAGAGCCAAGTTCAATAAGTCTGAAACTTCCACAGAAGGGGGCTTAAAAAATAATGAAACAGTTAAGTATGACTGACTTGGAAAACATGGAATGCACTGCTATCAACTCATACTTTTGTATTGTTACCTGGGAAGGAACAGATGAATAACAGTATGCATTAAATAAAATAATTATAAGAAAAAATTATGATAGTAACAGAGGCAAAAAGCAAGAGAGAATAATGTGGAGATATGCAGGGTTCAGTAAATAATCACCCTTACCCTCACCCAAGTTCAAAATTAGTTGAGAGGTAGACAAATTATTTAGACATGGGAAATCAAAATGTCAGCATTATCATTTTGATAAAAAAAATGGAACTTTACGTTTTTTTGTATGATTTTATTTATTTATTTGACAGAGAGATAGAACACAAGTAGGCAGAGTGGCAGACAGAGAGGGAGAAGCAGGCTCTCCACTGAGCAGGAAGCCTGATGTGTGGCTTGATTCCAGGATTCTGGGGTCATGACCTGAGCCAAAGGCAGATGCTTAAGCAACGAGCCACCCAGGTGCTGCTAACCATAAGTTTAACAGAGAAATCTGGGGAAAGAGACAAAATGGGTTGACATCGTAGCAGGAAAATTTTTTTGATAAAGGTCAAAATTTGTAACATAAAAAATTTATAATTTGTTTATATTAGTAATAACTTCTTACTGACACATTTTGCAATTAGGGAAGAAGTGAAAAAAGTTCTAAAATGAGAAAATATTTGCAACATACAAACAATAGAGATTTGATATTTATTATTATTATTTTTTAATTATTTTATTTATTTATTTGACAGAAAAATACCACAAGCAGTTAGAGAGGCAGGCAGAGAGAGAGGGGGAAGCAGGCTCCCTGCCGAGCAGAGAGCCCGATGTGGGGCTCGATCCCAGGACCCCAAGATCATGACCTGAGCCGAAGGCAGAGGCTTAACCCACTGAGCCACCCAGGCGCCCCGAGATTTGATATTTAAAATGTTTAAATAATTCCTACAAATTATGACAATGTAAAAGAAATCTATTAAAGATTTTCCTTCTAGCCAATATAAATAAATTTTCCTTTGAATTTTAAAATGTTCTTTAATTCAGTGACTATTGGATATTTTTTACATGCATATACTTCAAACGTGAAATTTTAATAATGGCATTTTCATACAGTCAGCTTTGAAAACAGACCCTCACGAATGCAACTTCTAAAAGATATACTTTAGGAGGAAAGGCCTGAGGCTGAAAAACAATTATATTTTATAATTTCAAGAAATATAAAAGTAGAATTTCTTGGATGTTTATTTCAGACACTGATATTTTTTGATAAATGCATCATTCTTTATGTCTGTGATTAAATTTTCAATTTGGTTATATTTATAATGAAGGAGCTAAAATCAAACACAATTCATTGAAGAAATAATGCAAACTTCCTCAAGAACTTATCAATAAAACTTCCTGTCCTGAAAATTAAGTATAATACATCTTATATTTGTATATAATATAAATTTATATATACTATATATTACATAAGTAACATTTATATATTGTCTAACATTGTGCACTTATATCTCTGTGTGTATATATCTGTTAACTTATATATAAGCAACATTTATATAAGATCTAACAGTGTGGGTTTATACATGTTTGATACACACAAAATGTCTGAAGTTTAGAAAAGACGAGAATTTATACTTTTCAAGAGAATATTTCACTATTTTTTTCTCTTTAGTTTTATCTTACAGTTACACAGATTTCGGGATAGTTTATGCACAAATGGTTACTGTTAATTGGAACCTATTAATAAAATAAATTAAATTATCTCATAGTATCTGGAAAATAGTTTTCTATTTATAATAAATAGTCAAATGAGATGAATAATGATTTAAATAACCATTCAGATTTGGAATCTTTAAATATTGCAAATCTACAAACAATCTGCAACAGATTATTAACCACACTTAAAAGGATTTATTAATTTTCTGTGGTTGTGTTTATATTACAAGTGTGACATTTTGAAAAGTTTTTGCATTAGTCCTGACTTTCAATGAAAAGACACATTTATCACTGGCTTGAAAAAAATTTAAAGGGAATTTTTTGTGCATACATCAAAACTCTGATAACCAAAAGGGCTTGCAAACATGTGGGTTATTTATTCAAGATAAATGGTTGAATCTCAGGACCGTGTAGTTTGTGATGTTTTAACTTGTATTATTCCTGTACCCTTCTCTCAGCTCTACAGATCATTGAAAACCAAGATCTTCACAAATACAGTAGCCAAGAGCAGTGGAAGCCTGGCAACCACTAACTACGTGGCAAAATGAGTTAGAAAGTCCCCCAAAGGGGCGCCTGGGTGGCTCAGTGGGTTAAAGCCTCCACCTTCGGCTCAGGTCATGATCCCAGGGTCCTAGGATCGAGCCCCACGTCGGGCTCTCTGCACAGCAGGGCGCCTGCTTCTTCCTCTCTCTCTGCCTGCCTCTCTGCCTACTTGTGATCTGTCAAATAAATAAATAAAATCTTTAAAAAAAAAAAAAAGAAAGTCCCCCAAAGAGTCAATTGTGGAGAATTGCCCTAGTTAACCTGTCTGGCCACTATTTGAAATTTTTGAATCACAGAACTATTTGTATTTGGAGTAATGAAGAGCTTACTCAGTGTGAATAGTCTTTTCTCTGAAGCATTTGTTGGAATCATTTGGGAAAAATTAATTAACATTGCACATATCTGAGGCAGGATAATAATTGGGGAAAGTGAGGCTGGCGCTTAAAAGGGATATCAGGGGAATGAGACTGCCTATAGGATGCTTTTAAAAACTCCAACATATGCCCACAAATTGAGGAGGACATACATATATGCACAATTCTCTGCATGCTCAAAAAATATCTGAGAAAGCCCTTATCTCTCATTTACAACAGATCATGAGGCTCTGCACAAATGGTGTGAAGACTTCGGCCAAGGTATAAATTGCCAGGATGTAGAAGGCAGCTCCAAATATGCCGATTTGTCAAGACTGAGAGACTTCTTGAGGTGCCTGAGTGTCTTAGTTTGTTAGGCATCTGACTCTTGGTCTCAGCTCAGGTCATGACCTCTGGGGTTGTGAGATCATGTAAGGGGACAAGTAGGTATCTTCCTATGGTTCATATCAGATACAAAAGTTAATTAAAATTGTATCATATGCTTAAATATAGGAATTAAAACTATAAAACTCTCTGAAGAAAATATGGGAGTAAATCTTTGTGACCTTGGTTTTGCAGCTGATATAACAATAAAAGCATAATCAGTAAAGAAAATGAATTTTATATCATCAAAATTAAAAATATTTTTGTTTCAAAGGACACTGTACAAAGTTATATAATGGGAAAATAGATGTCACCAAGTATAAAATATATTTATAATTTCTATATATATATAGTATAAATATATTTAAATTTAATATATAATTTATATATTAAAATATATGTATAATTTAATAGATATGTTATCTATTAATATATCAGATATATTTATGGTATCAAGTATACTTATCAGGTTCATATCATACATCTGATAAAGAACTGGTATCCAATATAAGGTATTCTCATAACTCAGAAGATAAGAAAATAAAATTTTTAAAAATGATCAAGGATTTGAATACACATTTTTCCAAAGAAATACATAAATGCCTGAAAAGGATTCAAACAAATGCTTGGCATCATTAGTTATTAGGAAAATGCAAATCAAAACCCATATAACATGTCATTCTAACTAGGATGACTAAAATAAAATTTTAAAAAGTAAGTTTTGTCAAGGAGAAATTAGAACCTTCACAAATTGGTTGTGAGATTTTTAAATGGTAACAGCCACTTCGAGAAACAGTTGGCAGTTTCTTACACTGTTGAACATAAATCTATGATAAAATTCAGTATTCCCTGCCAGATACATAACCAAGAGAATTTAATATTCATGTCCAAACAAAAAACCTGGACACTGGGGCACCTGGGTGGCTCAGTGGGTTAAAGCCTCTGCCTTCAGCTCGGGTCGTGATCTCAGGGTCCTGGGATCGAGCCCCACATTGGGCTCTCTGCTCTGTGGGGAGCCTGCTTTCTCCTCTCTCTCTCTGCTTGCCTCTCTGCCTACTTGTGATCTTGTCTGTCAAATAAATAAATAAATAAACCTGGACACTAACTACATTAGATAAGCAGCAGCATTTATAATATGCAAAGGGCAGAAACCAAATACCATCAACAGATAGATGGGTAATCAAAATGTGTATATCAGTAAGTGGACTGTTATTCAGCAATTAAAAGGAATTAAGTACTGATAAATGCCATAACATATACAGATTTTGTAAGCATTTTAAGGAAATTAGTCAAAAATCACATATTGAATGGAATTTATATGAAATGTAATTGAAATTTATAGGAAGTACCAAAAATGAGTAAATCCATAATAGAAGAAAGATTAATGTTTGTCAGGGACCAAGGGCAGGGGGCAGTGGAACATGACTAAGAAAAATACAGAATTTCTTTGTGCAGTTATAAAAATACTCTGAAATCAGAGAGTGGTTATGATTATACAACTTTATCAAAAATCAAAAACCAACTGAACCATAAACTTTAAAGTTGGATTGTATGGCACTTAAATATCCCAATACATCTTCTATTTAGGTAAGAAAACTCTATGAATGTTGTAATGCATTGTCATAAATAGAAATATGTCAAAATATCTTTTCTATGGAAAAAATTATGGTTTCATTTTAAATCACTTGCCAGTGCTTAAAATTGCACATGCTCTTACCTAACACCACATTTGCATATATATTTATACTTTAAAAATATGTATCCAGTGAACAAGGGTCACTTTGCATTACATATTTATTTTGAGAAAGTTTTGTTTCCTCCCAGAAATTTGTTTATTATAAAATTGTGTTAGTTATATACCTGAGTAGCATAAAACAAATGCACTCCTACATCTTTAAAATTCTCGTTACATGACTTATCACATTATCCACTTAAAAAAAGTATAAGAATGTTGAATTAAAATGAAGCTGAGTGTTAAGAACTTTGGAAAATGTCAAGTTGTTTTGAAGTAATATGTTTTGCACTGTTATTCTATTCACTACACTGCTGTGGAGCTTAGTAAAGTCACTGATGCTTAGCAAGGTAAAAATAAGAATAACTTCACCCCTTAGTTATGTAAACTCTGAAAAGTCTGTGAGAAAACAGGATGTTGCAAGAAACAAAGCTAAAACTCATGAAAATTGCAAACACTTGTCAAACAAAACAATTCCAAACTTATCTAAAATGAGATTTTATTCAAAATTGCAATAAGCGTGCTTAGACCGCAGAGTCTGTAAGCATCTTTAGATTGAACAGAAAAAGATTAATAGGGAGAAGAAAGCAGAACTAGCAGAAACATCATGGGGTGTAAGGCAAGCAGGTGGGCTGAGCAGGTGGAAAACCATGATTTTTCTATAGGAAATGTGTCTCCCTGTGGTCAGCCAGTTCTTAGAGTGAACATTAATTAAAACAGGGCTGTTTTGCACCTTAGTGCTTGTTTAAACTTGGGTCAATCCAGAATTTAGGGGCCTGTGAAATGAATAGAAACCTGATTAAGTTTCATGGAGCCAAATAAGTTATAGATAGTAGATATTGCAGTCACTTGGTCAGTGTCAGTTATGTTCAAGAGTTAGTTACAAAAGACAGGCATAGAAAAATAACAGTAGATACCAACTATTCCCTGTGGGGCAGTCTCTAATTATGTTTACATAATTGGACAAAATTATCTATGTCTCTCTATAAATTCTGCAAAATATATGCTTTTGCTGTGGCTTATCTCTCTATGGCTAAACCTTAAGTTATTTGTTTCATTATTGAAGTATACGGTCACCTAATAATAGCGATAATTATACTTTCTAAGAATATGAGTCTGCAGTCCAAAAGGTCTGGTATTCCAATTTCATTCTGTTAAGTACAACTACTAAGAACTTTAAGTGAGTTGACTTAGAGTTTTAAACCCTAATTATATAATTTTAAAATGATTTAAAAACATCTTTCATATCACATTAAAATGCTTATTTCACAAAACAATATAATAGATCTGAGAAGAAAGTGAAAGAGGGAGGGAGAAAAATTATACCTTTCCTTGCCTTATTTCAAACTTTATTTGCCTTTTTTTTTTTTTAAGATTTTTTTTATTTATTTGACAGAGAACTCACAGGGAGGCAGAGAGGCAGGCAGAGAGAGAGGGGGAAGCAGACTCCCCGCTGAGTAGAGAGCCTGATGCAGGTCTCGAGCCCAGGACCCTGAGATCATGACCTGAGCCAAAGGCAGAAGCCTAACCTACTGAGCTACCCAGGTGCTCCAAACTTTATTTGCTTTTTAAAAAAGATTTTATTTATTTGACACAGAGAGAGAGAGAGAGAGCACAAGCAAGGGGAGCAGCAGAGGGAGAGGGAAAAACAGGTTCTCCACTGAGCAGGGATCCCATTGCAGGCCTAGATCCCAGGACCCTGGGATCATGACCTGAACCAAAGGCAACTACTTAACCGACTGAGCCACCTAGGCACCCCTATTTCAAACTTTATTAATGGGCGAATCAGTATTTATCGAACTAAATACTACATTTACTATGAACATCTTAGTCAAATAGGGAATTGTCACAGTGTGAAACAAATACAACTTCAAACAATTTATGATTTTTCTTTTTAAAAAGATTTGTAGTCTTTAAGATCTTGAAAAATCTGTCCAAATATTTTGATAGATTTTCTGTAAAACATTAATAAGCTTGATACTGCTTTAAAACTAGCAATTAATATTTTGATTTAAAATCTCTAATTATAAGATGACAATACATTATTCAATTTGCATTTATTTTATTAAGTTTTTAATTATCAATTGGCACATCTTTTGTTATTTTTCTTTTACTAACTTTTGACATTTCATTAGTTGAAATCTTAATACTATTTGAATTCATTGACTTGTTTATCAAATGAAAATCTTAGTTTTGCCATTTACACATATCTCAAGCATATTGCCCAACCTATAGTCTTTGTTTGATATTGGGGTTAGGTACGTGTAAAAATTGCTAATAATGGTGTGTTCAAATTGGTAGGAACTGGTCATTTTTATTTCTGCTTTAATTTCCAAGATAAACGATCTCCACTGTGGAAGTTTGATATGGACTATACTATATGTTTCTCTCCACTTAATTTTTAAGTGTATGTCTCTCATGTGAATTTAAAATGATTTCATTAACATGAGAAGCCAGTGAATTCATAAATTATTTATTTATCTAACCATCAGACATGGGAAAATTACTCTTTTCTCAGTTTATACTCCATGACTTTTTCATTCAAGCTATGAGGAAAAGTTCTATTTAGAGATATGGGTACTGAAAAGTGTTTGTGTGTAGGAAAATAACATAATCAAGTAAGAATTTTTTAAAATTTATAATTTATAGTATGAAACTACTTCACTAGAATTTAGTGAAGGTGAAAATTAAAAAGATTGATAGTACTGAATGTTGGTGTGAATGTGAATGGTGTGAATGTTGGAACTCTTGCACATTGCTAGTGAGGGTGTGAATGGTCCAGACACTTTAGAAAACAATAGCTAGTATTTCCATGAGATTTTATACTTTTTAACAGGCTAACTTTATAAGTGCAAATATTTTGGCAAGAGGAAAGCAAATGTACACACATATATTTTGTTATATTTATTTTTTAAGAAAAACCATCATTATTGATCTGTGCATATATACTGATATACAAACACTGACACATGTGCACATACAGAGTGGAGTAGGGGGAGAGAGAGGAGGGAGGGAGAGGGTTTGAAGCAGATAACCATTTGAAGATGCTGTGGGGAAATTGATACCATTATCTCATTTTTAAGTTATCAAAGTTGAGGTTATAAACACACACATACACACAAAAACACATATACATGTATACATGCATATATAATGTATATATGTATATATCAAACATTTTGCATAATATATTTTTATATATCACACATTTATATTATAGACATGTGTGTGTGCGTGCGATAAAGGCAAAGATTTCTTACTGCTTGTATTTTCCCATATATCAGTATAAAGATACGAATGTATATTAGTTAAAGCACCTACTTGAGAATCAGGTATCCTAGGTTAAAATTCCAGCTCTGATGCTTACTTTTAGGGAAGTTTTCTATAGACCTGTTGTATTTCTTCACAGGCTGTGATTGGAAACATAGAGCTTTGAGACTATTTTTTCACAGATGTATGTATAACCCTGGAAAATAGAGAAAGTGTCTCCCTTCCAAACAAAGGGCACATTTGCAAACTCTCTTGGAAGATTAGAGATATTGTCTGTTTTTAGAGAAAAAGACTGTCATACTTACTTTCCCATAGTTTTGTATTAGAAAACATGTATATATAGTCATCTGTCTTGAGGCACATTTGCTGTCCTCACTGGACTTTCTGACAAGAGGACTTGGAAAAAATATGCTGAATTTCAAATTTTTGCTATGCTATGACTAATAAAGTGTTTGGTTTCTGACCTAGGAATCGAATATCTTTGACCAGCCTCCATAAACTTGTGTTAGACTAACCATTCTCTGATAAATAGGATAAAACTTTAAAGCCTTCACAGTTCTTAACATTTACTAATTCTATAACTTTGGGCACTGCATTAATTTATTAGGACTGTTGTAATAATATACTATAAAATGGGTAACTTAAAACAACAGAATTTTATTTGGTCATTGTCCTTGAAGCTGGAAGTCTAAAGCTAAGTTATCAGTAGGCCCATGCTCCATGCTCTCTCTTATGCTCTAGGTAGAATTCTTCTTTGCCTCTCTTTAGCTTTTGATGATGACTGTCCATCCTTGGTGTTCCTTGGCTTGTGGCTGTATCACTTCAATTTCTGTCTCTATCATCATGGCATTATCCCTGTGTACTGTGTCTGCATCCAAATTCCTCTCTTATTATAAGTACAGCAGTCATATTGGATTAAAACCACCCCCACTCCAATTACCTCTGCAGTGACCCTTTTTCTAAAGAAGTTCACATTCTCAGTTACTGGGGTTTAGGTCTTTACCATACGTTTTTAAATTTTGAACATAATTCAACCCATTATGAATATGTTACATTATGTCTCAGCATCTCAGGTGCCTCATCTGTAAATTGGGAATGATTATTATCAACATGATGAGATTAAGTGAATTATATATAAAATTCTTTGATGAGCACCTGTTAGCTGTTTAGTTGTTGTTATTACTATTGTCATCATATACACATATGTGTACATAACTATAACAGAAATATTGTCAGTTCTTCCTTCTGGGAGGACAGAGATAGTGAAGGCTATCAATTTAAAATTTTATTAACTATAAGTATATAACATTGTAATTAACAGTGTATTCTTAATGTCATAATTTTGAATTGATACTGTAACTTAGTATAGTAAAAATATGCATCTATAAAGTGAAACCCTGGCATTTAACAGCCTAAGGAAAGAATAGGAATTTTGAATATTTAAGTATATTACACATACAGATAGGAATTCTGAGAGCTTTAGAAAATGTCAAGTTGTTATGCATTGATTAAAAATTATTGATGTAGCTCTTGACAAAACAAGTTTAGCAGCACTTGTTAAAACTCATAATATGTGTAATAAAACTAAGTAACAATTATGTAAATATGACTTCACTTTAGTATTACTCAAGAACATTGTAAAATAATATCTAGCATCTCTGAATTTCAAATAATATATGTTTTCAAATTAATCACCACTAATTGGTAGGCCTCTTCCTTCTACCCATTTTAACAACAAACTTGCCTGCTATTCTGGAAAAAAGAACCCTTATTTTCCATAAAGAGAATTTTCTTAACCAAATGTACATATTGCCCAACCAATCAATAAATGTTAACCCTAAATGCTACTTTGTCTCAAGCATTTCACTTTGGTTTTAGATCATACCATTATTTAATACATAAAATCACTATCCCCCACACTAAAGATGGTCACTATTCACACATGCCTTAAAACTGAAATATCAAGATATCAAAAAATAGAAACAATCATTCATCCACATTCCCAGCAGAAATAATTACGTATATCAAGATGGAATTTGTAACCAGTATGTTTTGAAAGGTTGCAATTGTAATTCAAATAATCATTTTATATGATTCAGGTATGTTAAAGGAAAAACACATTTAAATGGTTTCTGACTACAATATGAGCTTGCCAGATAAAGTTATGTAGAGAAAATGTTTACCTGTTGGTAGAAGGTATGTTTTATCAATATTTGAAAAATGACTGGCATTCAGGACTAATGTATTCTGGTGCTTTTCTTTAGTACCACTGGAAAAGCTACTTTAACAAATGAATTTAGATAATGAGAACCAAATCTATTTGGAGGAATAAATCAACATTCCATTTACTCAACAGTTATTTAAGTATTTGCACCTACATCAAAGCATGTATGATCACAATTATAAGTAAAATATTGCTTAAGTATTCTGAAACAGTATACCATGCCAAAAAATAAGAGTGTAATGAGAAAATAAGAATAGGAATAGTAGAATGTCAAAGAACCATTCTGCATTATCAAGCAAATGAATAAAACCCTTCTTTAAGGCAACTTCTTGTATCACATTCTGAAATTGACTCTGTACCTATCAATTATAGCCCAATTATTATTTTAAAAATTCTTTGTTGCTATTCTCATTTTTGTGTGCTTCAATTTAATATTTGTAAAGAAGCTCACATTTTATAACTCTTTACTGAAGCCATATACTTAAAATTGAATCTGAATGAGTCATTGGTTAAAAATATGAATAAGCCATATAAAATTTAGAAAATAATTCTGTCTGACATAATTGCCACACCATTTGGGTTATCATTACTTCTAGATTTCTATGTGAAAGCAAAGACAGTTACCAGCAAAGGGGAAATCTCAACATTTGGAATAAGAATATCTGAGAAGTTTTGAAGGATTTGAAAAAATATGGACCTCTAAATCTTTCTGATAATGCTTTCTATTGCGATTTACATCCTTAAGAAAACAGAGAATCTTCAGAAGGAGAAAACTAAAATTTCCAACATATCTCAAGATTCTTTTTCTCATCTTTCTGGGATGATGCATTCTGGGGATGATACATTTCTGGGGATAAAATGATGAAAAGAAGGAATTCATTAATTGAGAAATGTGTAGATGTGACTTTTGGGGAGATTTTCAGAGTAGAAGAAGAAACATACTGTTGAATCATATTCAAAGTACAATTATTGTGTAAATTTGGGTAACCAGCTGTGGTTCTAATTGTTTTATGGTGTGGTTAATAAAACTATGAATCAAATGTTGACTCCTGGCATGAAATACAAAAGTAATAGGAAATACTTTACATGAAGAGAAGTTAATTCAAAGATATCAAGAAATCAAAATGATACCTACATACTCCAAATTGTACCTAACAAGGTCCATGGCATAAGGAATAAATTGATGAGAATGTCACAGTAATCTTGAAAAAAAATTCCTAGTTTTTAGTACACAGGAAATTATACCCAAAAGAAATGATATTGAAGTAAGATCCATAATCTCAATGAGGTTTGAAGGGGTCACTAGAATTAGTGCTAGTAGTTATGCTAAGAAACAAAGTGCACAAAGTCATTAAATAGTCAGCAATAGTGGTTCGGTAACGAGATTTTAGGGAGTGACCTAAAACACAGAGCTACTTGGCTACAGATAACTGATGATGCATTTCCAAAAAATGAAAATTACAGAAAGCTTGCTAGTGTCTTAGTTGAGTTGTGTAAGCTAATACAAAATAAAACAAAATCACCAGATGTAGACTTAAAAATTCTTTCTGATAGAGCTTATATTTGTTAAATTGATGCTGAGACATATCCAGTGATCAAGACTTATATAACCTATAAGAATTTACCAGACCTTTGCCATTATCAAGAATTAGTTAGAAGACAACCATGATCAGGTAATGTTGCCTAGCTATGAGATGGTAATATATATATTTTTTTCTTTTTAATTCCAAAGGATTACACTAAGACTGCTAGGAGCAAAGCAATAACGCCAGGTAGATACAAAAATAAATAGAGTCTTATTAAATAATCTTGGTATTTTATAACAGTTTTTGGTGTAACTATAATAATAATTTTAAAGAGTTTTCATCTTTGCAAATTAAGACTTCAGAAAAATCATTAAAAAGTGTTATAAAAATTATATTAAATGTAGACTACATTGAAACTTTCAACATTTTATTTATTCAATATTTGAATTGAATAAGTGATCATTAAAATTAAAACAACTGTGGGTAATCCTTTCCATGTACAAAAAGCATATATCTCAAAATAAGTAAATACACTTTGAATCTTCTCCTAATGTTCCTCAAAGAGCCATGCAGGTATTTGTCCTTACTACTATGTGTAAACTAAAAAGAAATGAGGAAACTTTATGGACTACTGGAGAGTTCAGTCAAGCTAATGATTTTTTTAAATTTCAAGTGTAATATTTTTCATTTAGACTAGAGGAGATATAGAACCACATAAGAAATGAATTCTGATCTAATTTCACTGTATTTTATACCAGATATATCCCGGTATTGTTCCAAGATTATTTCTCAAGAATTTGATTTTATATTTGTTTCACACATATTTAACAATGAACAGAACACTTGTATTGATTTGGAATATTCAAAAGCAATAGTGAATCTTCCAAGAAATCTCATTAATGAGTGCCACCATAAAAAATAAGTGAGATTTGTGTGTGTGTTCCTACTCTAATTCTTTTCAATTACCAGTTTGGCAAGTGTGAAAAATGGATGGATTTTAGAGAATTACTAAAGATAATAGTAACTTAATCAAATGGAGACTTCAATATTGACTGCTTTTGTTTCTTAATCTATACTAAATTTAGCACAGATTTGGCATGAGGTAGGGACTAAAGTATGTGAGTTACATTTTTAAAATAAGGATAAGCATTCACTGTAGCTGTTATTTTCCCAACCTAAAATTGCCTTTTTTTTTTTTTTAAGATTTTATTTATTTGACAGACAGAGATCACAAGTAGGCAGAGAGGCAGGCAAGAGAGAGAGGAGGAAGCAGGCTCCCTACCAAGCAGAGATCATGACCTGAGCCGAAAGCAGAGGCTTTAACCCACTGAGCCACCCAGGCACCCATAAAATTGCCTTTTTAAAAATTTAGTTTACATCGATATGTAGTATTATGGCATGATATTCTGTAATTTACATATCTATAGCTTTTACATTTTAGTCTCCTGCATTTTCTTTTTATTCATATTCAAAATATTCATTTATGAATATTTTCAAAATAAATTATGAAATAAATGTATGAAATTTATTCATATTCAAAATATTTGAATATTTTGTTTATCTTTTTTGTTAAGGTAGATTCTTCATTTATGTATTCATTCAAAATATATTTACTGATTACTCACTATGTGCTCGTCACTGTTTTTATTGCTGGAGTTACATGGACCTGACTTATGGAACTTAAGTTCTTATTCTAACCGAATAAACTAAAGAAATAAATAAGACTTCATGTAATGTTCAGTACTATGAAGGAAAACAAATCAATTAATAGGGATGTGTGCAGAAGGCCACATGTTTCTTTTACAAATCACTAATATCTTCTCTGCAGAGGTGACATTTAAACAAAAACTTAATCTGTGACAGCTGGAAGGAAAGCATTTCATTCTAGAAGGCAGCAAGTATAAGAGCTCTGGGGTAGAAATAAGCTTGGAGTTTTCAGGGGAGAAATAGAAGCTGTTGTAGCTGTAGCTACAGCATGTAGGAGAGATATTTTTGAAGAGGTACCTAAAGAAGATTCTAACAATGACTTTGGGGATCTTTGTAAAGGTATGTCTGCATGTGTGTCTGTGTGTATGGTTCTGTAAGGTGTTAATGTAATGTGGCATGAAGACATTAGAGGATTTTTATCAAAAGCATTATAAATTCTGCACAACATGACATCACACAAATTATTTTAGAAAATAGACTATAAGGAAAATACAGTGGCACCTGGGAAATGAGTGATAACAGAATTGGAATAAAAGGTAAACAGACTAGTCCAGGTCAGGGATGCTGATACCTTGGGACTGAGTTTGGTTATTGAAGGTGGTGATAAATTTTTAAATGGGGGAAATGGTTTTTAGTAGAACTGACAGGATGAGCCGATGGATTGTGAGTTGTGAGGTGAAAAAAAAATCAAGGATGATTTCAAGGTTTAAGTTTGTGTATTAAGGTGAATAAAGATATTGTCACTATGAAGGGAGAAACTAAAGAAGTTTGGGAGTGCAAGTATCATGTATTGGATATGTTAATTTTATAATGCTTGTTAAATAGCCAAATGGAGATGTTGCTCAGTAGGTAATTGGAAAGTCTTGAATTACAGAGGATGCAGCACTCATTATGTAGATTTGAAAGTCCTTCATCTCTAGATGACATTAAAAATTATGGGATTGAATGAGATCACAGAGTTACATCTTGGAACACTCTAACTACAAGCAACCATGCACTCTTTTCTTTGTCCATTGGCTATTATTGCCCATCTTCAACAGAACCCCCAATACTGTATATTCTTGTTGTCAAGTTCCTTTCTCTGTTGTGCTCTTCCTTAATTCATTTGGCTGTCCATGGATGATACTGCTCTCTTTCAGACTTTTCAGGTGGTGGTTGCTTTTCTTCACATGTTACAAGTTTCTGCATGAAAATAATCTGTCATTTACCTGGGATAAATGTTGAAGAGAATAATTACTGGGTGTTATGGTAACTTTCCTTTTGTAGTTGTTGTTGTTGTTGTTTTTTGTTTTTTTGTTTGTTTTTGGTTTTTTTTTCTCCTTTTATTTTTAAAAGGAACTCCCCAAATGTTTTTCAGAGTGACAAACTGTTACGTTCTAATCAGCAATGAATAACATATCCAGTTGCTTTGCTTTCTTACCAGCATTTAGTGTTACCAGTTTTTATTTTAGCCATTCTGTTAGGTGTGTAGTAATACCTCCTTGTGACTTTATTTGCATTTCTCTACTGGCTAATTCTCTACTCTAAAAAAAAAATCAACATTTTTTAGCATTCTTTTTTTAAGTATGTATTATTGAAGCATAGTTGATATACATAGTTGTATTTGTTTCAGGTATACAACATAGAGATTCATCAGTTCTACACATTACTCAATCCTAACCACAATAAGTAATGAAATTGTTACAATACATTTATATGTGCTTGTTAGCCAAACATTAAGCAAAATGTCTGTCTGTATTGTCCATCCATATTCTGACTGAATCTTTATATCGTCTAGATAATGGTCTGCTGTGGTCTGAATGTTTTTTATTCTCCCAAAATTCCTATGTTGAATCCTAATCTTTGAGGTGATGGTATTAGGAGGTGGGGTCTTTGGGAAGTGATTAGGTCATGAGAGCCTAAGTATAGGCATACTTCTACCATAATCCAGTCCTTTTAGAGAGAGGTTTTTCCTCCCCTTCTGGGATTGTGTCAATGCCAACAGCCTTCTGTTAATGTCACTTGGTAAATTAATCAGAATACTGTTCCCGAGTTGAATATGATGGTTCCAGAATTCAAAGAGGTCTACAGAAAAATCTGATGCTTTCTTTTTGGGAATAGGTTCAATTTATAATAATTTGTTCAGTACTTTGAAGGGAATAAGATACATGTCCCAAATCACTATGCCCCTAAAGACTGCTCCTGATATTATAGTGGTTATCGAATCTTCATAGGGGTTATATCCTGTCCTCTGAGGTCATGTGTCCTACTAGTCCTCCATCATACTTGACACTTTTTTCTTATCCATATAGAACAACATTTTATCATCTATTTAATGGACCAATATGATATTCTGGAGGTTGTATAGAAACTCTAGTTACCTTTGGACTAGGCTCTTTTGGAAAGCAAAAGAATTAACATTTCCCTGGGGCAAAAATACAGATCTATTTATCTTATTTATCCCAAATGAATCCAGAATGTTTCTGGAACTCCTTCATGATAGTAATGGGAAATAAACATTGCCCTGCTCAATGACCCCTTACCCATATTTCTAACACCTCATCTTAATTTGCTTAAGATGCAAGTGGACTATTAATTGGATGTTTGAGGATATTCTAATTTTTTATAGGACTGAGAATTATGAATTAAACAGGGATAAAATAGGGAGCATCCTCCATTTTTAAGGGTGACACAACTCTATCCATTCCCATTAGAATATATTATAATTATTTAAAGTACACACTTGGCTGGCGTGAGGGATAATTCCAACGTCTTCTACTAGGCTTCTGTCATTACAGTAACTGTTAACCCATTACAGTGACTGTTAACCCACAGACCAAGGATTCAATGTGAGGATTCTGCCAAGCATCAAATATGCTCATTCCAATAATATAGCTTTCACGTTTCTCTGAGCAATGTGTTTCTTTCTCATACAGATTGATATGACAGTATTGTTTGGTGCAGGCCATCTTATTCATAAAGTTTCTAGTTATGAGTTATCTCTATTTCCTGGTGTATATGTGTTTGTGTTGATAAATGTTTCATGGAATAATTCACCCATATCACTAAATAATTCTTCATTATCTAACATTATGGTCTACTCTGACTCACCCTACACATGAGTGCTACACATGATCTCCCAGCTCGTAAGTGTTTGCTGGCTAAGTCTGCAGCCTCATTGGGGTGTAGTCCTTTCCCTCCCTTACTTGGTCCAACACTTCTGCAGTCTTGTTTTAGTGTGATCTAATCAAAGTGACTGGTCAGAAAGAGAGATAAGTGTAGATCTGGAAGGAGTGTGTATTTCCTTGCAAGGCACAGACAGTTGTGGGTAAGGACTAATAGCCTCTCTTTTAAGGAAGAGTGGGTCATTTTTGTAAGAATAAAGAGTTTAGAAAGGTACCGTTTCAAAGTTTTTCAATCATGAATCTAGATTTCTCAACTCCAAGTCTCATAAATGCACTCCATCCCAACCAGGGTCAAAGCAAGCTAAGCCAAAACCTTGATATTGAAGAAGGTAAGATTATCCAGAGCAGACCCAGGCTGGCAGGACTCAGTAGATAGAAAGAGCGAGAGATAATTAGCCCCCTGTGCTTCCTTAAACAGGTTTCCCACCACAGGCTCCCTGCACTATGTTCCCTCCTAAAGTAGCCCCCCTGCTTCCCCAGTTTAAACCCAACTACCAGCAGCCAGCATAACCCTTGGAAACTGACCCCCTGTACCCCTCTATAAAAACCCTGTAACCCTGCTGCCTGGGGCACAAAATTTCCAGTGCAAGCTCATCTTGGTCCTCCCGCATCAAATAAACCCAAGTTTCCCTGCTTCAAGTGTCACTTGGTTTCTTGATGGCCTGATTATTTTCCACAACATTTCAACTGGCTTGAAGTGGCTGATAATTTATCCTTTTTTGGAGCTATGCTACTCTATAAGTAAGTCTTGTGCCTCATACTCTAATATTTCTGTGAATCCACCAAAAGATGACTATTATTATAAAATGTCACAATAGCTTCCTGACTTTCACACTTGTCTTTAATTGGTTAATATTCATCATTGATCTTTTTTATTGTTTTTCTCCAATCCTTAATGACACCCAGCATGGGAATAACTCCATTGTTCTCATAATAGTCACCTCCTGTACTTTTCTTCCACCTTCCATTAATGTCCTATACCAGTTTGCCATCTGTGATATTTTCTACAATTGCATTGATTTTCTGGGTTGTGAGTTTTGATTTACCTACTACAATTAATGGGATCCATATTTACAACATGTCTGGTAGGTAATCCAGCTCCAAACTTCCCACTGAAGTTATGTTCTTTTGAGCTACTGTTGGAAACAGTTATAATAGAGCAGTTTCCTAGGAAATCAATGTCAGAATAGAAATTTTGGGGGGCACCTGGGTGGCTCAGTGGGTTAAACCTCTGGCTTTAGTTCAGGTCATGATCTCGGGTATCTGGAATCAAGCCCCCACATCGGGCTCTTTGCTCAGCAGGGAGCCTGCTTTCCCCTCTCTCTCCCTGCCTCTCTGCCTACTTGTGATCTCTCTCTCTCTCTCTCTGTTAAATAAATAAATAAAATATTTTTTAAAAAAAGAAATGTTTGAATAGGAATTTTATTGGAGATTACCCTCAGGATGGAGACATGTTTATGATTAGAAAAAGGAAGAACAGGGCAAAATGAAGAATGGAACTGCAATGCCGTTACAGCAAAGGCTTCAACAAATCCTACTGACAACTCTGGGGCTGGGATGACCCTTCTGGACCATCCTTCCTAAAGGCAGGGAGATGGCATGTATACCAATATGAATATCAGTTATTGGATAGGGCTGATCCCTAGTTGGGACTTTGGCTGTGGGAAGAGGCACTTTATTAGGCGGAGGGCAATTTCCAGAAAAGGACTTACCTGAGAGTCCTCAATTTCCAAAACTCTCAGCAGCTGGGAGAAAAAGTATCTCAAAATTGAAATGTGGATTTTCTAAATGAACCATTGCATTCACTTCCCCTATTTATGTCCAGATTCCTTCACCTGATTATTACTTAGCATCTTTCTCTCTACTGCTAGTGCCGGCATTATTCTTGATTATTTCAGCAACTACATTAAGAATCTACTTGTCAGATAAGATGGCTTATTCTATACCAGCAATATGTCCCAGATCTTAGTGGCTTACGTAATTTGGACATATTTCTTATTTGTTATGCATGTCCAGAATAGATGGTTAAAGTGCTTTTCTCATCTTAATTATTTAAGGACCTCAACTGAAGGAGAATAGTTTTGCTTAGTATTAGGTTGTTATAGCAATCAATTGTTCATTGATTCTTAAAGCTTCCACTTTGAAATGCAATCTGTTATTTTTCCTTGTTCTTCATTGAACAAAGTAGCTTTCATGGACTTAGAGATCTTAATAGGAGCCTGAAATGTATTTCTACTATGTACCCATGAACCATAATAGCCATTTGATCCTTTAGTAGTCCTAATGACTAAAACAATATTTAACACCTATGAGGTTAGGGTCTAGTCTCCTAGTTTATCTTTTAATTTCCTATAACTTATCTTTCTTAGTTTAGCCACTCTCTACTATGGTAATTACTCAAGATCATTTTTATTTTTAATTTTAATTCCATAAATTTAATTAATTATATTTCCCTAACCAATTTCATAAATTAAATTTCTAGTAATTATATCACCTCCAGAATTTTGATTTTAAGTTTCCCTTTCTCATACTATAACATTCTATCTTTAAATTTTACATAATCTAGTACAAACATGTCAGCATTCATATATCCTCTCAGGATTTTCAGATTATTCACTCTAACTTGTTATCCAACTTCTGTTCCATAAAACAAAGATTACCCTATGGCATACACATTCAATTATTTTGCTACTCAGTCTTTTCCCTGAAATCTAGGAAAACCCCACCTACATTAGTTCTGCAAAAGCAAAGCTGAAGTTCTTGTGGAAAATAACAACAAAGAACAGAGTTTTTAAAATTTTAAATATAACTACAAATTTTAAGTGCTTATTAATAAATGAAACTAAAACATATGTATTTCTACACAATAAATATGTAAAACAAATTTGATTATTGCAAATGCATTGTGATGAAGTTATCACAAATATATAGAAAGGATTTCTATACAGGTATAGGAATCTTTTTTTTTTTTTTTTAAGATTTTATTTATTTGACAGACAGAGATCACAAGCAGGCAGAGAGGCAGGCAGAGAGAGAGGAGGAAGCAGGCTCCCTGCCGAGCAGAGAGGCCTGATTCGGGGCTCGATCCCAGGACCCCGGGATCATGACCTGAGACGAAGGCAGAGGATTAACCCACTGAGCCAGCCAGGGGCCCCAGGTATAGGAATCTTAAGTAGCTTGTTTCAGATAATAGTGAATGGAAAAACAAAACAACAACAACAAAAAAGATAAAAACACAAACAATTTCCTTCCAAGTGAATTTATCTAATTCTTGATTAATAATGTTTCCTTAATAAAGTCACACCCACTTCTCACATTCTACTTTTTAAAAAATTAGTCTACAATATCTGCTGCCTTCTCTCAATGTCAACCATTTACTTCCTCCTATTTCACAAAGAAAATAGTTATAAATCATGGGAGAACAAATTCATATTATCAAATCTATACAATGATTACAATCTGTTTACTTCTGTACCTATAATGTGTTGCCTATATTCTCATGATTTTTTTTTTTTTTAACCTATCTATATCCTGTCCTTTCGCTGGTGAAATCTCACTCTCTATTCAGGATTAATGGAGTTTCTTGTTGCTTTTCCCTCCATCCTTTATAGTAAAATTGTTGTTTTTTTAATTTTACTGGATTAGTCCCTTTACCTCTATTGGATCAATCCTTTTAAGCTTAAAGGTGTACCCTAATATATCACATTAAAAGAAAAAGACACAAACATTTATCTTGATGATCTATCCTTATACAGCTACCACATATTTCTCTGCTCCAGTTTTCAGCGAAAATATTAAAACAGTTCTGTAAACATACTACTTCATTGTCTTAATATCCCAGTAAGGAAAAGCAAGAGCTGAGAGGATTGTTCCTACATATTTTGTTGAGGAAAATAGATTTTGCTTTCAGAACTAATAATAAATATTTTTATGACTAAGTACAAACATGTTTCATTCAATAATTATAAAATTACCTGCACTATTACAAGCAAAACAATAGCATCTTTCCATAATCAGCATTATGTATTTAAAAACATGATTTAGAATATCATTCATCATATTCAGATACTATACATTTAAAAACTCATTATGTTCCCTACTCAAAGTGCTTTTAACACCTTTTCCTTAGGGGAGAGATCTTATCTTCTACATACTGGTGTAATGGTTTTGTTAAATTAACATTTGTTAAGTGAAGTTTAGGGTACCAGATGGTGAGCCAAAGTTCAACAGAAGACCACAAGGTAAACTGAAGCAGAGAAATTTATTACTCTTAAGTCCTGGAGGAGTTATACAGCATGACTTGAGAGGCAATCCAGGAAGGTCAGGGTAGGGTGAAGGCAAAGAGAATGGCAGGGTATGAGGCACAGGCATTTATTAGGGCCTGTTGGTGGAGTGCTTTGGGGTTCCTTGACTAGGGACAGATTATCCAATGCAAATCAAAAGACTGAGGTTTTAGTAAGCTCCATAGGGATCTTACCTAAGAAGTACACAAAGGAAAGGCTTTGGGAAGCTAAGAAAAATTTAGATCACAAGGGCTTTTGGAGAAATCATATCAGCAATTTACATCTGCTTGTGACTTTGCAGGCTGCTCTCTAGGGCATATGCTAGCATGAAGGGCTAGTGCTGAATTAAGGTCTCTTTATGTAGCTTAGCCAAATAAAATGGATGCTTAGATAGCAACAATAGCTTGGATAAACTTTCAACAATTGGAAAGACAGGTAAAACTAATTTTTTGAGAAACATTAACTGTAACAGGGATAACTGACACAAAATAAGCCCATATTTTAAAAAGGGGGGTGAACTGTTTTCTAGATTAATTCCATAAAGCAAGCAGTCAGCAGTTACAGAACTCATTGGAAGAAAGACAAATCTTGATTAAAATCAACCACATAAGGCTGTTCACCAAAAGGAATTTCTGGCTTTTGTGTATGCACAGACCATAAGGTTAATAGGATCATCAATCTTAGAAATAATATATTAGCATCTTAGAATGATTGATACTACTAGTATTCAACCCAAGGGAAACATGAATCCAAAGTGTCTAAGAGGAAAAGATTATTTTTCATACAAATATAGTATTGCAGCTATTTGTATGTGAGCAAGAACTACAAGTTGAAAAATCTTATTGTATAGTACTATTTAAAGTAATATGTGGAAATATTGGCCCCGTTGATATTTCTGAACATGGTGGCATGATAATTCCCAATTTAAGAACACATATGGATATATTCATATATAGATAACTGGATTAAATCAATCCTACTTTAAAAATGCAGTCCAGATTATAATCATCAGAATAGGATAAACAAACAAAGCAGTGCTTTTTATAGTCTGTGCTATTAAAGAAGAACATTCATGTCTGTGTGTGTTACAAATGGTGGGATTTAAAATCAGACACAACTTAACCCAATATTTAAAATGAACAACTTTTTGAACCTCAAATATTGAACTAAAAAAGGGTGCAGTATTTTTAGCCAGTTGGAGTCAATCCGGCATTAAGGAAGATAAATGTAGCATTGAAAATAGAACAGTGCTATGCAAAGCTGTGAAAACTGAAGCACATGCTTGCCGTTTTTTTAATTGGCTTATTTTCATCTTTCTACTGAATCATTTTAAACTTTTAATGGATTTAATATCTGATTCTCTTGGAAGGAAGACTGCTAAAACTTCAGTTTTTACATAATTACATAGTTTTACATAATTTACAAATTGTACCTATAAATGTTATAAAGCCATTCTATCCACCCAACTCCTTATGTTCTATGCTACTTATTGAGCACTTTATCTGTACTGCTTTGGATTGCTTCATACAGTTGAAATTTATCTCTTCTGTGAAAATCTAATCATTCTTTCATCATAATCCTAAAACAAATAAATGTTTTCTAAGCACATGCTCTAAGCCAGGTTCTGAATTAGTTGGTAGGGATTTAAGGCTAAGCAGTGGTATAAATTTTGCTTTTTAGTGACAAACAAGTTTAATACTGACTATATTTAATGCTGAACTGTAGACCTATAGGAGGGGAATCAGATAAAGTAATAATTCATGTGGTATTTTAAAGGCATCCTTAAGGGTACTTTGGGATGTCTGACAATAAAAGTGTTAAACCTTTTGGTATCTTTTATAACACTCAAAATGGAATTACTCAGTATTTCTCATGAAATACACAATGGTGGACAAAATATCTTTGTTATGAATTTGTGGCTATGGGTGGCTCAGTCCATTAAGCATCTGTCTTCAGCTCAGCTCATGATCCCAGGCTCCTGGGGTGGAGCCTTGTGTTGAGCTCCCTGCTCAGTGGGGTTTCCTTTCCCTCACCCTCACCCTCTGCCGCTGTGCTCATGCTCTCTCTCTTAAATAAATAAATTAAATATTTAAAAATAAATAAATAAATAAATAAATAAAGTTGTGGTGAGGAGGACTTTGTAATTTTCACAATTCTTGCCAATAGTCTTATCACATTACAAAGCTATAAATCTCTCATATTTCTGCATACACACATAACCACCTGTATATTTCCATAAACACCTATTACCCTTTAGCTGTTCTTCTGTAAAATAGCAAAAAAGTATGGTTAAAATAAGAAATGAAATAAAATGCAAGCAACGAGTACCTTTATAAGTTATTCTAAAAAGTTTGAAAATATTTTTTTATGGAAATCATTATTAGCTAAATACCCAAAGACTTTATGAAAATTTATGTTGGTCAGAAACTTACTTTCTTTTTTTGTAAGATGCAATTCCTCATACATTTGTTGAATGTGTAAGCTATTCTATTTATAAAAAAACAAAACAACAATTGAACAAACAATGCCTACACCCAAGTTAAAAATATTAGATTTGGAAATAGCTTTCAAGTGTTCTCCAGCTATAATTATTTAACTTCTAAAAAGCTGATTTATTCTTTTTTTATTATGTTTTGAATTTAAGACATTCGTTGTAAATTTTATCTCTAAATGATCATACATGCTTTCATCTTTATTGCTTCTGAAAAAGTTTTAATACTATTCATGATTATAGGTTTGCAGTCTTAAATAAATATGAATTAACTTAAATGCATAACTGAAAATCTGATATTATTATTTCTATAGTCATTTATGCTAGCAGAATAAATGGTTTCTTGATATACACTGCTCTTCTAGTAAATGTTATACCATTTATATTTTAATTGATTTTAAGAGGAACATCTTGAAAGAGTTACATTATTGACTCAGAAATATAGTTCCAAAGCATTAAATAATACCTGATGATTTTATTTATTAATATGTCCTGCATTTCTTATTTTTATTTTAAGAAATAATTATATAGATGAATAATTAAAACAAACCTTATTCGTGTAGTTGATATTTTGTCTGTAGAAATTTACTGGTGTTATGGATACTTCCATGTTATACTGAAAATTCATATTTTTTTTTCAATTGGACACCGTGTTGGGATGGATTGAGATGTTCTATCACTGCAGGAAAATCTGACACACAAAACAAATAAACAAAACATAGGGCCAGTTCAAGGTGGGGAATGAAAAGAAGTTGATGAAGCAAAGCAAAAATACTGTCTAATGGGTTAGAAAGAAAGTACAAAAGCAAGAAATATGGTCAGGTCACATACTGAAAAGGCTTCATGGAAAAATGTTATCTTTGAATCAGACATAACGGCATTTGAAACTGAGCTCTAAGATTCTGTTCAAAAAAATACAAATAACCTTTGATTTCTCATTAAAAATAATGTATAAGAGTTACTACTGAATGAAGTAATGCCTTAGCTATACATTTCACAGTGGTAGATGCATACTAGGTCCTCAATAAATATCAGTTATATCCATGAGTTCACAGTTGATGGTGCTATGATCTGCAACAGTTAAAAACAATTTATGTGATTAAAAAACCAGGATTACTAAGAAGAGAGACAATGTGAGTGATCTAGAATAGGAGCTTTCAAAATTTAAGTGTAAAAATAAAAATTATTGTAATACTTACTCAAATGGCCCAAACCCAGAGATTCAGCTAGTGGTCTAGAGCAATGCATAGGCATCTGGGTTTTTATTAGGTCATCAAGTGATTTTGTGATGAAAAAACTTGAAGTTCCATAGCCATTGTAACTCAAGCTTCCTTGAAAGATCAAGACTTTATCCTTATCTGAAAGAAGAGCTTATTATGTAGGACAATCTAATATTTGAATTTATATCAGTATTTCAATATTTCTCAGTCATTTCTCTAAAACTTGAAAAATAGACACTTTTTAAAAGATTATGTTTATTTATTTATTTAGAGAGAGAGTGCACAGGCACATGTGCCAGTTGGGGGAGTGGTAGGGGGAGACGGAGAGAATCTCAGGCTGACTCTGTGCTGAGCAGGGAACCATTGTGGGGCTTGATCTCACAACCCTGAGATCATGACCCGAGTTGAAACCAAAAGCTGGATCCTCAAAGGACTTAGCCACTCAGGTGTCCTGAAAAATAGACATATTTCAAATAAATACATTCTGAGGGGCTCCTGCCTCTGTCTAAGATGGAATATCATTGACCTGATTTACCTTTCTGTCTGAAACATCTGAAAAACAATAACTATATACATCATCTCTGTCTTTATTTCTATTATTTATATCATCTATCTCTATCTTTATTTATCTGTGTCACCTTTATAAACATATGCAATGGTTTTCAAGACACCAGATGACAATGAGTAATGTTTTTTGACCAACGAGAAACAAACAAGATACTTTCTTCACTAACTGCCTTGGGAGAATTCCCATGCTGGGGCAGAGAAGGCAAAAGCAAGACAAGAGTCCAGAAAACTCCACGAATTAAATTGAGGAGACAGAACTAAGGGTTCATAAAGAAAAATGGGTCTGAGAATTACAACTCGGATTACTGGAGAGAGGAAATCTTTACAAAGAGATAACTCTGGGTATCTAAATAGAATCTGAATACTGCTAAGCCTTAGTGTTTGAGAAAACTATCCAAAGATGAGTTAAAAATAAAATCTGAAAAGATTAGAGAACAGTGCCCAGTGTTCATACAAGACTGCGAAAGTACCTGTTCCCACCTGCTAGACCAGGCAAACTTAATAACTTATATGATATTGGATAGAATACTTACCTCAGAAATCAGGAATAAAATGTCCTATACAGATCGTTATTCTAGACACACCTAGAAAATCATAAAATCATAATGAACCTGAACACTCAGACTCTAAATTAATTATGTCCCAGAACAAACCTTACAAATATTTATAGGAAAAAAATTATATGCAGCTCCTAAAATGGTAAAATCCACAATTCTCATGCAACTTTTATTTATTCAAATATCTGAAAACACTTTGCTCATGTAATAATATACATGGTATCATGTAGCCCTTGCTTGGTGCAATCAAGTAAATTATATATCAAGTGCTCTTTCTTTACTTTTTTTGCATATATCATTAGGTCACAAGTTTGTATGCATTGTGTGAATTTGATCATAAATATGCTACACACTGATATCTTATAGACATAAATAGTCCAGCCATGTTTATCTAGATAAATATTCACAATATGTGTGAACATTGCTATCTAAATCAAAGCACTTTGGGCCCCAACACTTAAAAATACAATAATTATGGAAAATATTTAAGCAAGAAATTAAAAGTCAGGGAATGTTTTCTAGAAGATGGACTTATATGAACCACTTTTGAGAATATAATACATTTATAGTGAAAGGTAATAACACCTCATCTAAAAAACTGGCAACAGAGAAAATGTAACTGTTCAAGATAGTTTATGGCTGTGATATTTAGAGTAAGTGGCATAAGGAGAAATTATTTCAGAAGTGAAGGTGATAAGCTCTTCCTTATTAAAAAAAAAATCATACAATGATCATTGACTTCCCAATTTCTTCCCAAAGATATTTTTAATGAAAATTTAAATAGTCAACTCAAATCTTCTTAGTCAGTTATACTTTGTACAGCATGCAGGGAGGTATGGAAAACTGTATTTTTTACATGCAGTATTACATATATGCAAATCCTCAAGTTGCAGAGATATAAGAAATGACCATGACCTGAATAGGATATGAAAAACACTAATTGGACAGATGACAGTGTACTGGTTGATAGGACAAAGGTTTTAATCTAAAACAGTGTAGGGATGATTGAGGCTGTGTATGTTGAGATACTTGTGAGAAAAGAATGAAATGCACTATCATTAAGGACTATCTGAAACATAAGAAAACAAACTGTGACTACCTAGTAGTGTTGGGAGAGGAATATTTCATGAAATAAAAATAAGCACAGTAACGGTCTTATCAAATTTCACAGAATATGTTAATGCTAAATCCAGCATAATAGGCTAACTTTTATGAGCATCAAAACATATAGGCCCATTACCCTATATGATTTTACCATGAAATCTTTGGGGCAAATCCAGTGTTTAAAATAAAGTCTTGGGGTGCCTGGGTGGCTCAGTCATTAAAAGTCTGCCTTTGGCTCAGGTCATGATCCCAGGGTCCTGGGATCAAACCCCGCATAGGGTTCCCTGCTCTACAGGAAGCCTGTTTCTCCCTTTCCCATTTCCCCTGCTTAAGTTTCCTTTCTCTCTCTGTGTCTCTCTCTATCAAATAAATAAATAAAATCTTAAAAAAATAAAAATAAACAAAATACATTATGTACTCAGTGCAAAGTATCTTAATATAAGTTATATTAAGTATATAATTAATTAAGTATATAATATATTAAGTATGTAAATTATATTAACTTGATAAATTTTGATAATCAGTTTGTATGTGTCTATATATATATCTGTTGATATTGACATTGATGAGAAGTAAGATGATGCTAAGTATTTGAATAAAATGATGAGCAAGTTTTGACTGAAATGTGAAGAATTTAAAGTTGTTCATTTAAGCAATATAAAATATTCTAGTTTCTACAGTCAGATAACATAAAGATGTGCTTAAAGAAGGTTAAATATTTTAACATAGTTAATATTTAGGAACTTGCATCATCAATCCACTGAGGCATATTTCTTTCTTTTCTCATTTAACCCACTAACTATTTCTATAAAAAGAAATAATTTACATTGAATACACGTTCTTCCTGCTGGATTTAAAGTTTTTTGAACCGCAGGAAGCAGCACACTTTTAGATGACCCTGATAGTTGGCTCATGTAATGACATATTCAGCGATATGCATGCTGTGAAATCCCTGTTTCTTGAACTAACAGCAGAGAAACCAGAGGCTCCAGGTATCTGGTATATCAAGAAGATTAAATATTTGCAAAGCTCAAAGAAACTAGGGATTTTGAGAAATTTGTATATACCTATGAGTTTGTGTATTTACTTTGTTAAGAATCTTCAAACAAACACACATACACAGCAAGGTTCATAGACTTAAAGTTGGTTTTAAAAATCTATGATGGCGGAGAAGTAGGAGGCTGAGACGACATCAGCCAGCAGGAGATCAGCTAGATAGCCTATCAAACCATTCCGAACACCTACAAATCCAACAGGAGATCGAAGAGAAGAAAAACAACAATTCTAGGAACAGAAAATCGACCACTTTCTGAAAGGTAGGACCAGCGGAGAAGTGAATCCTACGCGACGGGAAGATAGACCCCAGGGGGAGGGGCCGGCTCCCGGCAAGCAGCGGAGCACAAAATCAGAACTTTTAAAAGTCGGCTCCACGGAGGGACATCGCTCCAGAAGCTAAACTGGGGTGAAGACCTCGTGGGGACAGCGTGGACTCAGGTCCCACGGGGTCACAGAAGGATCGGGGGTGTCTGAGTGTCGCAGAGCTCACAGGTATTAGAGCGGGGAAGTCGGCTGCGGAGACAGAGCCGAGATTTCCTAGTGGTCTGTGACACGGACCGGTGCTCTGTGGCACTGGCCGGTGCTCTGTGCGAGGCGTCCCCACAAGATCCGGGGAGACTCCGACCCGGGAGAGCTCAGGGATCTACGGGCTCCGGAGACTCCAGGTGGGACTCTGCCAGAGACAGAGATGCTTGATCACAGGCTGGGTGAGCTCGGAGCACTCCCAGAAGCCAGTGAGACGGGACTGCTTAGGCACGATTTTCTCTGAGCGCGGTCTGCAGGCGCGCGCGGTCTGCGGGTGCGCGCAGTGTCGGCGGGCCTGCGGGGTCTGCGGGCCTGCGGTGTCTGCTGGCGCACAGTGTCTGCGTGCGGACGCGCGCGCGCACTCTCCGGCGCAAACGTGGGCGAGGGAGTCTGGAGGGATTAAACGCTTTTCGGGGGCCAGCGGTGTCTGCTGGCGCACAGTGTCTGCGGGCCGACGCGCGCGCGCACTCTCCAGCGCAAACGTGGGCAAGGGAGACTGGAGGGATTAAACGCTTTTCGCGGGCCGGCAGTGTCTGCTGGCGCGCAGTGTCTGCAGGCCGACGCGCGCGCGCACTCTCCGGTGCAAACGTGGGCTAGGGAGTCTGGAGGGATTAAACGCTTTTCCCTGAAGGCGCGCTGAAGACTGGGGCCCCTAGCCCTCGGCTCCTCTGAACCGGAGATTGGGAGGCCGCCATTGTCATTCCCGTCCTCCAGAACTCTACAGAAAGCACGTTAAGGGAACAAAAGCTCCTGAAAGCAAACCTGAGAGGATTACTTAGCCCGGCCCCTGGTAAGGGCGGTGCAACTCCGCCTCGGGCAAAGACACCTGAGAATCACTACAACAGGCCCCTCCCCCAGAAGACCAAAGAATTACAGCCAAGACCAAGTTCACTTAACAAGGAGAACAGCGGATTCCTATCTAGACAAAAGGACAAGGCGGAAAAACTCACCACAAAAAAAAGAGCAGGAGACAGGACCGAAGGCTAGGGACCTAATCAATACAGACATTGGTAATATGTCAGATCTGGAATTCAGGACGACGATTCTCAAGGTTCTAGCCGGGCTCGAAAAAGGCATGGAAGATATTAGAGAAACCCTGTCAGGAGAAATAAAAACCCTTTCTGGAGAAATAAAAGAAATAAAGTCTAATCAAGTTGAAATAAAAAAAGCTATTAATGAGGTGCAATCAAAAATGGAGGCTCTTCTGCCTCATTTATCCTAGCAGTAAGAG
>ML111567.1:51764-68943 GCA_003697995.1 Taxidea taxus jeffersonii
TTGGTGGGAATGCAAGCTGGTGCAACCACTCTGGAAAACAGTATGGAGGTTCCTCAAAAAATTGAAAATAGAGCTACCTTATGACCCAGCAATTGCACTACTGGGTATCTATCCTAAAGATACAAACGTAGTGATCCAAAGGGGCACGTGTACCCGAATGTTTATAGCAGCAATGTCCACAATAGCCAAGTTATGGAAAGAACCTAGATGCCCATCAACAGATGAATGGATAAAGAAGAAGTGGTATATATATACGATGGAATACTATGCAGCCATCAAAAGAAATGAAATCTTACCATTTGCGATGACATGGATGGAACTAGAGCGTATTATGCTTAGCGAAATAAGTCAACTGGAGAAAGACAACTACCACATGATCTCCCTGATATGAGGAAGTGGAGATGCAACGGGGGTGGGAGTTAAGGTGGTAGGAAAATTAAAAATGAAAGAAGATGGGATCGGGAGGGAGAAAAACCAAAAGAGACTCTTAATGTCATAAAACAAACTGAGGGGGGTGGGGGGAAGAGGGGTTGGGTGAGGGTGGTGGGGTTACATCATATGTTTAAATAAAGCTTAAATAAAGTAAAAAAAAAAAAAATCTATGTTATTTCTTGGATTTCCTGTATACCTATTCAGGACCATGACTATCTTGAATTTGCTGAGATAGCAGTATTTACCAACAAGTCCAGTATGTTTAAATGTTGATCTCGTTTGGACTGATTTACTAATTCATCCAATGCATTATGCTGACTTTTGTAAAATGATCATTACTTCATATTGCCAATGAATTTAAAAGTGTGCTAAAAGGAAATCTTTGAGATGTGTTAGTTTTGAAAGTTATGTATGGCATTGATTTACAGGCAGCTGTGTATTCAAATGTGTTTATAATCACAACATATTTCTCATAAAATAATGTGTAATATTGCTGATTAAGTAACAATTTAAATAGGTTGTTTTTAGTGTTTCTAACTGCCACTCATTGAAGAATTCTCATAAAAGTCTCTTACAGCACTTCAATTTAATTATCACATATTGATCAAGCCAGTCTCCTTTGGAATTAAAATCTATGTGCAAAACAGTTATAATATAAAAATGTGTTGCAAGTGATGCCTTAAAGGAGCAACTTGAAAAGGGTCATTTAGGACTCTGTTAAATATTTGCTTGAAGTATTTTTCCAAACATGATAGATTATGTAAATGTCCCAAAATGTTTTTAAAAAGCCTTTTATTTTTTTCCCAAAGATTTCTTTTATCAAAGCCTGGATTCAAATTTGAATGTTGAATGGGACTTAGAACTGGAGAAAAAAAATAACTTTTTATTTTTAAATAGAGGCAACATTCTAAGTAAAAGCTCAGGAGTGGGAAGTAATAGCAGGGTCTTTGTAGTAAATATTAGTAAAACTGACATAGCTAAAAGTGGAGTGAAATAAGTATGGAGATGCAGATATGGAATTTAAGATGGATAATAAATGACCAGCATATTCAAATGACAGATTATGTACTTTTAACATTATTTTATGACTGTGAAAGATAATTTGATGATTTGAATTGGGAAAATAAAATTATTAGAATTCCAGCCACAGTCTGAAAAATGAACTGATGGATGAGCAAAAGACAGCCAGAAATATCACACAGTTATTTATCACACCAAACTTCCTTCTGCCCAGAATTTTTACTTTATCTATCTTAAGTTGGCATTGAGATATATGCAGATATAATACTATTTAGGGGTTTTAGGAATTCTGAGGCTATTTGTGTGTATTATAGAATTAAACAAATAAAAAAATTATATTTATATTGTTGGTTCCAGAATTTCCTTGTATATAAAGGATGTGATGCATAAAGGGAGGCAGGGAAAAATCCTCCTACTGTAGAGTAGAAATAAAACTATCCATACAGTTCTATAAACCTGTGAATTGTTTACTGAAAGAACCTAGAAATGATGATAGTCCACTAGTGATGAAAAACCATAGTACACAGATCTTAACTTCTTTTTTTAAAATATTTTTATTTATTTATTTGAGGGAGAGATTGAGAGTAGGGCCAAAGAAGAGGGAAAAGCAGGTTTTCTGCTGAGTAGCAAGCTAATATGGGGCTCGATCCCAGGACCCTGAGATCATGACTTGAGCCAAAGATAGACACTTAACAGACTGAGCCACCCAAGTGTCCCCACAGATCTTAATTTCTAAGTAACATTTCTCATGAAAAGGAACAAGGGGACATGAGTAAAATGGCTAATTTCAAAATTGAGTTGGAGAAAATATGTGAAAAACCAGCAATTTGAATTTTTCAGAAAGGAAGAAAGATTGTGTGTGTGTGTGTGTGTGCGTGTGTGTAATACATATATTCATTTACTATTTTATACTTTCATGGTCACTTATGTGTTTAACTAAATGTGTTTAACTAAGTGTTTAATTGAGTTAAAAAAGAAAAGATAATGTGTGTATACATATGGTTGGTATATTCCGTGTATCATGTTAGGATGGAATCTTGGAACTGAGAATATTTTGGTCTTCTCACCATTTAGGCATTAGACCCTGTGATTATGTCTGTCAATCTTAGGTAGTGTTTCATGTTCCTCCAAATCTGCACTCAATATCACAAGAACTGACCAGTATGAATTTCCCTAGCTATTGATCACAGTCACCCAGTTAGCATGTCATAGAGGTCACATGTTCCTTCAAATGATATGTAACATTTTGTAATTTTTATTTGCCTTCTATTAAAGATACTCGATCTGTTGCAGTATTGTAATAAAATATTCCCATATTTAAATCCATATATTAAAGTGTGTGTAATTGGTGCTGAATAAATAACATATAATAATTTCAAAAGAGAAAATTCTGAAGGGCCTCCTAGAACAAATGATAAAGGGGCCATAACAAGCTAAATTATTCTGCTACTACTTTCATCGTTCTTAACTATCCTTTTTCTTCCTTTAATGCATATTAGAAGTCAACATGTTCTATTGTGGGGAAAATATATTTCTTTTAAATCTGTGATATTCAATATTGTTCCCATAGGCTTGAACTAGACATTCTTTTTCTCCTATTCCACAGGTTATTCTATGTGCCAATAAAATAAAAATCTGGAAAGTCAAATGCTCTTACTTAATTTTTATTATTTTAGGACTCAGGTACCCGGTGCTATTGGGAAATGGATACTGGTACCTGAACATACTATTTTATCCTAGCTAAAGTGGTGCATATGTGTGCACACAACAGAAAGAAGTGGGGTTGGGAAGAGGAAGAGGAAATAAGTGGAGGCACACCTGGAGAATATAAGTAAATCTAATCTCTGTATTGCATGACCAGAATACTGTAGATCTGGGCTAACTTGAGTTTCTGTGAATATCTTAAGATCTAATCTAGAGTTGGGAATTAATTACACAGGGATAGGTTTAGATTAATCGTGTTACAATGATTTTCAGATGGTATAAAGTGCTTCCTCTTTTCAGTCTTAGCTCTCTTATCTCTTCAAACGAATGGGTGTGTTCTAGGGCTAGTGGCTATTAATACCTACTTGTCAGATTTAAAAAAAGAGAAAAAAATGGTTAGACTTCACTTAACTTCTGACTTTTCTAAATGGAAGCAATAGTTTGTTTTTTAATAAAACATTTTCATTTCATCATGTACAAATGTGTCAAAATAATTGAAATTGAAAAATTGCTGATTGTGAAATATATAGTTTTACAATATCAGGAGTATAACAATGTCAATAAAAATTATTATAATGATTGTTCTTAACAATACCTGTCCCCAAGGGAATTAGTTAACAAAAATCTAATCTACTTGGTTATTATCATAGCACAACGTACTTAAGGGAAAGGAAAAAACCCAAATCCAAGCTACTTTAGCCATCCTGTCTTACCCAAGAGGGAAGAAAAAAACTGGGAAACACATGAAATTGAGTCCAGAGGCATAGGCTAACTAAAAGACTGAGAACATTCCATAGGGCTATAGAATACTTTCCTCCTGACACATCCCCAACACAGTATTAAAAGCCCATATACAGTAACTCTTTTTACCCAATAAGTCATGCTCTGCTACCATGAAAAAAAAAAAAATACAAGGTTTACCAAAAGGCAAAAAACCACAATTTCAAGGGGCAGAGCAACTGTAAGTACCATACATGACAGAGATGTTAAAATTGTCAAACTAGATATTTAAAACAACAATGTTCAAACAGCTATGATTAAAATGCCATAGGCACTCTAATGGATAAAGCAGACAGCATGCAAGAACAGATAGGCAACATAAGCAGAGAGATGGAAATTCTAAGAAAGAACCAAAAAGAAATGGTGGAGGTAAAAAAACACCGCAGTAGAAATGAAGAATGCCTTTCGTGTGTTCATCAGTAGGCTGGATACAGTTGAGGGGGAAAATAATCTGATATGGAGGATGCATCAATAGAATTTTCAAGTGAAATGAACAAAGACTGAAAAAAATGAAACGGAAGATCCAGTAACTTTGAGACAACTACAGTAGGTGTAACAAATGCATAATGGGATACCAGATGAAAAAAAGGGACAAAACACTTATTTGAAACATTCCCCCAGATTTCAGACACTAAACCACAAATTAAGAAAATGAGGACACTAAACATGACAAATTTTAAGCTACATTTTAACTAAACGAAAATGAAAATACAACTTGTAAAATACAATGAAAAGCAGTACTTAGAGTAAAATTTATAGCATTAAATGTGTATATGAGAAAACACAGGAAGATCTAAAATCAGTTATCTAAGATTCCACCATAGGAAACTGTAAGAAGAGCAAATTTCATCTAAACTAATCAGAAGAAAATAAATAATAAAAATTAAAGCAGAAATCAATGAAATAGAAATAAGAAATAAATAGGGAAAATCAACAAAACCAAATTGGCACTTTGAAGAGTCAATAAAGTCAGTAAGTCTTGAACCAGGCCAACAAAGAAAAAAGAGAGAGAGAAGACACAAATTACTAGTATCACAAATGAAAGAGGGTGCATCACTATACATTCTATTAACATTAAAAAGATAACAAAGACATTGTGAACAACTCTATGTCTACAAATCTGATAACCTAGGTGAAATAGATGAATTTCTTTTTTTTTTTTTTTAAGATTTTATTTGTTTGGCAGAGAGAGAGAGACAGAGCAGAAGCAGGACGAGCAGGAAAAGAAGAAGCAGACTCTCCAGTGAACAGTGCAAAAATTCTCAACAAAATATTAGCAAATTGAATCCAAGTATATATAAATTACTTACTACAGACATCTGAGATTTATCTCAGGTATACAAGTCATGTTCAACATTTGAAAATCAATTATATCATCATATATATATATAATCATATCAAGCTAAAAACAAAAAATCATACGATCATATCAATATAAGCTGAAAGGCCTTTGACAGTATCCAACACTCACTCATGACAGAAACTCTCAGCAATTTATTAAAATATACAAATAACTCTTAAAATTCTACAATAAGAAAACAAACAACTTGATTAAAATTTGACCAAAGACTCTAGCAGACCCATCACCAAATGGCAAATAAGTTTGTGAAAAGATGTTGAATACTGTATGCTATCAGGGAAATGCAAATTAAAATAATAAGATGCCATTCCACACTACATATATTAGAATGGCCAGAACATGGAGCACTGTCAACACCAGTCGCTGACAAAGTCATGGAGCAAGAAGAGCTCTCATTCATGGCTGTTAGGAATACAGAGTGGTACAGCCACTCTGGAAGACCTTAAGGTGGTTTCTCACAAAACAAACCATACTTTTATCACTTGATCCAGCAATTATACTACTTGGCATTTACTCAAAGGAGTTGAAACTTATGTCCATTCAAAAACCTGCATTTGTTTATAGCAGCTTTATTCTTATTTAGCCAAGTTTGTAAGCAAGCAAGGGATTCTTCACTGAGCCAACAGATAAACTGTGGTGCATCCAGGTAATAGAATATTATTCTTTGCTAAAAGGAAATGAGCTATCAGGCCATAAAAAGACACAAAGGAAACTTAAATGCATAATTCTGAGTGAAAAAAGCCAATATGAAAAGGTTATATTCAATATGATTCCAAATACTGTGTGACTTTCTGGAAAAGGCAGAACTATGAAGACCATTAAAAGATCAGGGGTTGTCAGGGGTTAAGGAGGAGGGAGAAATGAATAGATAGGAGACAGAAGATTTTTAGATCAGTGGAATTACTTTGTCATAATGATGAATACATTTTATGCATTTGTCCAAACTCAAGAAATATGTGACACCAAAGCAAGCCATTATTTAAGCTATAGACTTCAGGTGATAATTATGGGACAATGTAGGTTTATCAGTTGTAACAAATGTACTATTCTAGTGGTGGATGCAAAAAATGGGGGAGAAAAAAAAATGGGGGAGAAAATATATATGTAGGAGTATGAAGGTGTATGAGAAATTTTTATACTCCTTTTCAGTTTTGCTGTGAACCTAAAAGTTATCTAATAAAATAAAGTGCTATTTTAAAAAGTATACTAATTAGGGGCACCTGGGTGGCTCAGTGGTTTAAGGCCTCTGCCTTCCACTCGGGTCATGATCCCAGGGTCCTGGGATCGAGCCCCACATTGGGCTCTCTGCTCAGCGGGGAGCCTGCTTCCCCCTCTCTCTGTCTCTGCCTGCCTCTCTGCCTACTTGTGATCTCTCTCTCTGTCAAATGAATAAATAAAATATTTTTTAAAAAAGTATACTAATTAAAAAATTCATTTCATTACTCATTTCTGAAATATCTTTACTAAATATTCAGTCATTTTTGTACTTACATAATTATGATAAGGGTTTTCAGGGCAAGACAGTTTAAATTGCTTTCAATTTATTAAGGCCAATTAACATAGAAGGAAAGTAGTTAATCATAATTAGGCTATTAGCAATTGTGACAAACAGTACAGTTTACCTCAAATTATCAAGTAAAGGATAAAAGAGAAGGGGGAAAAGAAAATAATCTAGGACTAATTAATGACAATCAGAATGACTGCTGTTAGTACAGTGTTATATTAGCTAGGATATAATTTTAATATATAATAGAGGACAAAGTTTGACTGTGGCTTAAACAGAATTGAATTTATTTTCTCCAGTGTAATATCCTGGATTTTACCTGTAATAGCCCTTTTAAGGTTTGTAAGAGATCCCTATAGCAAAATGTGATCTAGTGCTTTTCCACCTCCCGTCATAAAGCTGTTTGGGTTTTAGTGTGATGTCTACATCTGCATTTTACAATTTTACAAAATGGAACTATGTTGACCATATTCCAGGAACCTGGATAAGTGAGAGAGATATGTTTTATTTCCTTGATGAAAACAGTATGGAAATTGTATACATCATTTTTAATATAAGTATATCTCATGTATTATTTGAACATACTTATATTAAAATATTGGAATAATACGTTTGTTGCTTATCTGAAATTCCTGCATTTTATTTGGCCACTGTATTCATATCCCATTAACCAGAATTTTGTCAAAACTCAACTAGTTTTAAGGAAGACTAAGAGGTGTGAGGTTATCCCAGATGATCTTGCAGCAAACTATAAATCAGGGGTTCTGTGATTATAGATATTGAAAACAGAGCTATAGTTTCTAGAAGTGATAGCTCCTAGGACTGATAATGGCCATTTGTAAATTCAGTTTTTTTGTAACAGACATGAAGGAATTAGTGATAAATGAATGAACCGGCTGGGAAAATATACCCACACTAATTCTTGGTTTCCTATTTCCTATTTATTTTTTTGTTTCCTATTTTTAAATCCCACTTTCCTTAAAATTTACAGGTTTTTATCACTTAACACTATACGTAATCCAGATCTATGTCATGAGGTCCTCAGGGCTGACAGCCAGTGATTTGGGAACCATTTAATTCTCAGGTGTTTAACCGGTTGATCTACCCTGTTTTTATATATGGGGCAAATGTGGAACACAAATGTTAGAACAGATATTTTAGTTTCTCATCATACTTTCTAAAATTTTAGTTTGTAATTCAACTTTGATAGATACTTTATGAGGAAACACAAACTCATCTACTTAAAGAGTTCATAATATTAGTTTTAGCCATGCCATTTAGAGGCTTAGTTGTAGAAAGATTAACATTCAGGTTCTCCCCAAAGTCAGCATGACAGCCCAGCTCCCTCTTAAGACTTAAAACTTTAGTTTTCCAATTTCATTCTTCTTTTTGTGCCAAACTTTGCTTCTGATTCTTCTTAAATTGTTTTAGTCATAATTATGACTGTTATTTTATCATTATTTTTAAAGGTATGGTCTACAGTAAATTTCACATTATTAAATTCATATTATTTGTTATTAAATTCATATCAAATGTTTTGCATTCCATTTCTGTCCTTTAATGTATTTATTCTCTTAATTATTTTTATTAATAAGCATAAACACCTTTTGTATTTTTAGGAGAGAAATTATTTTACGAATATTGAACCTTACTAAGTTAAAGAAAAAGTCCTGAATAATACCAAATACCAAAGTCCTGAATAATGCCAAAACTTTTTCTTCTTAGGATTATTCTACTAATCACCACTCCAGGGAAAGCTCATATAATTAGCTAGCCCTGTCTTTTCCATCTATCAAATCACTTAAAATATACAATTTACTTATTCATTGTTAAATCTGTTGTGAAGTAATACTTATTTAAAATGGCAGGGGCACCTGGGTGGCTCAGTCAGTTAAGTGTCTGCCTTCACCTCAGGTCATGATCCCACGACCATGGGATCAAGTCCTGCATCAGGCTCCTTGCTGAGTGAGGAGCCTGCTTCTCCCTTTACCTCTCCCCTGCTTGTTCTCTCTCTCTCTCTCTCTCTCTCTCTCTCTCTCTCTATCGCTGACAAATAAATAAATAAAGCCTTTTAAAAAAGAAAGAAATGGCTGATGGAATATGTGAGGCAAAAGACATATTATTCTTTGGAATATCTTTCATACCAGACTAGCATGAAACTACTGAAGGCTATTAGGGTCAAACATTAAGGATTCAATTTGACAGGCTTCTGCTGGCGTAAGGTGGAGTGATTTGAGCTTCAAAAAACTTTTTTTTTTTTTTATTGCAACAAAGCCAACCAAAATTGGTTATATTCATGAGTTTCTAAAGATAAAATAGAAATTAATGCCATTTTTACAGAATGATAGAAAATCATTCATTATATAGGCAATAAAAGAATCAAGCATTTTTCCAGATTTCCCTAGGTCTGCTCTAATCTGGATTGTCAAATAAAAGATTGGGAAATGTCCTTTTATAAAGACATTTCAAACAATCAGTGAAAAATAATGATAAAATTAGAATATCACCAGTTTTGCAAGCTCCATAAAATAATAGCTTATAGTATTTAAGCCTCAATGGCTGTGGAAATCTAAACAAGAGAGAGAAGCAGATGTCATGTATCATTATATACTTGCCAACTCTGTCTATAGTTTTGCTAAAAGGGTTGAGCTAGAGTCTAATCTATCTCTTCATATAGTTGCCAAGTTGCATGAAATCCAGAGTGCAGAGGTATGTGTTAGAACTTCACCAAGATTATTCATCATCAAAACCCAGGGCTTGGAAAACTGTACAGGTCAAACAAAATAGCCAAGTTTCTCCAGAGATAAATTTTAAGATAATAGAAAAGTTGAAAGGAAAATCTGTAAATTAAAAAAGAGAGATATGAAGCTATGTTATAATTTTTAAATGAGCAAGACTAAACTCTAATGTCAGGAGAAGCACATTTGTGTGATAATATTACTAAAAATGCAAGAAAATGAAACTATAAAGTCCAGATAATGGTTAGTTACTAGAGGAGGGAATGGTCTGTGATTGACATGTCTCATAGGCAAGGGCCTCTGAAGTGGCTGCCAACATTTTTCCCTTAACTTAGTGAGAGCTGCCTTACAATACCTGATTAAGCTATATATTTACATTTTTAATTTTATTTTGCTGTATTTTATTTCATAATAAATATATATTTATATTTATATAATATAAATATATTATATACTAAATATATACTAAATATATATAAATGTATTTCATAATAAATATATATTTATTGCTACATAATAAATATGTATAATATATAGATATATAAATATTTAAGATTTATTTATTTATTAGAGTGATAGTTTGCATAGGGAGGGGCAGAGGAAGAGGAGCAGACTCCGCTAAGTGTGGAGCCCTATGTGGGGCTCAGTCTCAAGACCCTGAAATCATGACTTGAGCTGAAATCAAGATTTGGATGCTTAACTGATTGAGCCACCCAGGGACCCCCATAATGAATATATATTTTAAAGTTATTTTGGAATTCAGTGCTGAAAAACAGAAAAATTAATTCTATTTGTTTGATTCATTAAAAGGGATTTACTCTACAGATAGAAAACTGGGGAATAATGTTAAGTATTAAAAGCAGATAAAAAGCTTTGCACAGCAAAGGAAAGTCAACAAAACCAAAAGACAACCAAAAGAATGGGAAAAGATATTTGCAAATGATGTATCAGATAAAGGGCTGGTATCCAAAATCTATAAAGAACTTCTCAAACTCAACACCTAAAGAGCAAATAATCTAATCAAGAAATGGGTAGAGGACATGAACTGACATTTCTGCAAAGAAGACATCCAAATGGCCAACAGACACATGAAAAAGTGCTCAACAGCACTCATTAACAGGGAAATGCAAATCAAAAAACAGTGAGATACCACCTCGCACCAGTCAGAATGGCTAAAATTAACCAGTCAGGAAATGACAAGTGTTGGCGAGGATGCAGAGAAAGGGGAACCCTCCTACACTATTGGTGGGAATAAAAGCTGGTGCAGCCTCTCTGTAAGACAGTATGGAGGTTCCTCAAAAAGTTGAAAATACAGTTACCCTACCGCCTAGCAATCACACTCTTGGGTATTTACCCTAAAGATACAAATGTAGTGATCCACAGTGGCATGTGCACCTGAATGTTTATAGCAGCAATGTCCACAATAGCCAAACTATGGAAAGAGCCTAGATGTCCATCAACAGACAAATGGATAAAGAAGGGGGGTGTGTACATAAAATAGGATATTATGCAGCCATCAAAAACACAAAATCTTGCCATTTGCAACAGTGTGGATATCTAGAGGGTATCATGCTAAACCAAATAAGTCAATCAGAAAAAGACAATTATCATCTGATCTCACTGATACGAGGAATTTGAGAAACAAGACAGAGGATCATAGGGGAAGGGAGAGAAAAATGAAACAAGATGAAACCAAAGAAGGAGACAAACCATGAGAGACTTATCTCAGGAAAAAAACTGAGGTTTGCTGGAGGGGAGGGGGATAAAAGGAATGGGGTGGCTGGTGATGCACATTGGGGAGGGTATGTGCTGTAGTGAGGGCTGTGAATTGTGTAAGACTGATGAATCACAGACCTGTACCCCTGAAACAAATAATAGATATATGTTAATTTTTTAAAAATAACATTTTTTTTATATTTTTTAAAATAGCATTTTTTTTTATAAAGAGTTGTGGCATAGTTGGTGAGAAAATCATATCATAGAAATATTAACTCAGGTGAAGTTAGTGAAAGGAGTGATATAATTCATTAGTATGCACATATTTTCAATTTCATGTGTATATTGTTGTATTTTTATATATAAAGTGGGCCAAAGGAAAAAGATGTGTCATGAATATGAAGATGAACCTGGAATAAGCACATTTTTTTTTTACTTGCATCTTAAACTTGTTAAGAAAAAAACAACACTTTGCTAATGTGACTAATTGGAATTATTTGAATATTGACTTTTCTGAATGTGCTGGAGAGGATATGGGTGAGATAATCTTATTTCAAGTATATATATATATTTATTTATTATGGATGAAAGCTAAGACTCTCAAATGCAACAATATGGATTCCATGATTCCCATGGGGGATATTCAATATTCTTCTAGTTTTCTTTTGTATACCAATTAGTTTATGTTGAATCCAAACCCCAACCAGGGTTTTATGAATTTTCAAGTTATTTTCCCAGAAACCTGTACCTTCTCACTAACAGAGTTTTGAATTGTATTTTATATTAGGTTTATGTTATTTGTGATCTATTTATTTTCTCTGAAGAATATTTACACTGTCTCTGCTGTTATTTCCTATTTAGAACTTTAGTGATTTTTTAAAATTCAGCTTGAGCATGGAATGCCAAAGACGTGTTTTTATTCAGAAAATGTTTAAAAAGAAAGATAAATAAGAAAAAAAATCTATATCTCACAGTCACTCCATATGTTAAGGGCATTGTTAAATAACCAACATTCAACCAAATAAATTTTAAAGATCTAATTAAGTTTTATTGAGTGATTCATGAATCAGACAGTATCCCATCTAACAATACAAAAAAATTTCAAAGGCTGCAGAAAGGCAACAGTTTTTAAAAGCAGGACTGGGAAGACATTATTGAAAAAAGGATTGTGTGGAGTGAGATTACCTTTCTTTGAGAGATAAAGGATTTATTGAGGTTAACATAATCTTCCATTGGGAATTAAGCTAGCTTTTAAATCTTGGTGAACTTAGTGACTTTATTCTGGATTGATTGATTAATTTACCGGAATTAATGTGAGAAATAGAATTGATAGGGAGATATATTTGACAATAAAGACTATTTAATAAAAGATTAAGGTGAATAAATTGATAAAATGAAATGACTTTGAGATGTTGAAGAAAAACTGAAAAAGCTTGTTAAACAGCAAAGCTTTGACCCTAAGAATATTTTGTACTGAGTGGAGTGTACATATTGATCAGTATTAAAATAAATAAATAGAGTATTTTTTTTTTCTGGTTCAGATACCACCAGTAGCATAAGAAATACCAATTAGATATCTAAGACATTCTTAAAACTCAAGTGGATATCTCATTTGCATATAAATAAAAATCACTTGTGTCTAAGGTTATGGTAGTCTGTGGGAGATTAGTTGTTTCTCATAATTTATTTCCACTGTTTATTCAGGCCAATTTATTGGACCCAGATATTCCGTGCCTTCTAGCATGAGCCCTTAAAGTGCAAAGACAAGAAGGACTATAGCAATAAACTTGTTGCTCAGACATTCTCTCATTTACCTTTATTCCACTGGGTCTGCACTCAAGCCTAGAAATCGTGGCTTTAGTTTGAAACTTTCGGTGGCTTTAGTTTGAAACTTTCTTTAATTGAAATCTATCATGAAGATAGATGAAACCGATAGTAATTATTTCATTAATTTCATTTATTAATTTAATTATTTTTAATATTAATAATTCAACTAATTATTTATTCATCATCGATTCAATAATTATTTTATATTAATAAATATCTTAAAATATTTTAATATCAAAAATATATTTATTTTATATATAATATATATTTATATATCTAAATAGTTTTATATTTAAAATTAAAATTTAAAATTTAAATATATTTATATATAAATATGCATATTTATATATAAATATTAAAATATTTTATTAAAATATATTTAATATATTAAAATATGTAATATATTTAAAATATATTAAATATTTTAAAATAAATATTTTATATTATTTTATATATAGCATATAATTATTATTAATAATTTAATCATTAAATTAATTAGTTTAGTGAATATTAAATGATTATCAATTATTTATTAATGATCAATGCTCATTAATTGAATATTAATATTAATTACACTTAATTGATTTCATTAATTCTTATTTCCAGATTTATTATTAATTATTTATTATGAAATATATTTTTACAGAAATCTGTGCCCTAGTATCATAAAGTAGGCTATTGAATTCAAGGGATGAAATTTAATATCTCAGTGTGTCTAAGACTGATTATATAAATTCATACTAAGGGGACCATATAGTTTTTCTATTGCAGCTGTAACAGATTACCACAGATTTAGTGTTTGAAACAACACAAACTGTTCTCTTATAATTCTGGAGGTCACAACTATTCCTCCTTGAGACTCTAAGAGAGAATCACATCTTATGTCATTTCTAGCTTCTGGAGGCCAGCTGCATTCCATGGCTTGTAGTCTTATCCTCTACTTCAAAGCCAGTGTAGTATCTTTCAGTTTCTCTTTTTCTTTCTACTTCTATTGTTAAATCACCTATTCTCGGACTCCCATACTCTTGCCTACCTCTTACAACTACTCTTATTGTTGTTGTTGTTGTTTTTTAAGATTTCATTTATTCATTTGACAGACAGAGATCACAAGTAGGCAGAGAGGCAGGCAGAGAAAGGAAGGGAAGCAGGCTCCCCGCTGAGCAGAGAGCCTGATTCAGGGCTCAATCCCAGGACCCTGAGATCATGACTTGAGCCAAAGGCAGAGGCTTTAACCCACTGAGCCACCCAGGCGCCCCTACAACTATCCTTATGATTACACTGGGCTCCCCTGGATAATTCAGGGTGATTACCACATTAAATATCCGTAACTTAGGTCTACAAAGTTTTGTTTTCCATGTATGACAGTATATTCATATAATATAATTTCCAGTTCTTGGGGGATAAGGACTTAGACATCTTAAAGAGGCCACTTTACTTTAATGAATGTCCCTATAAAAGTTTACTAAACACTTAAATGTTCTGGGTAAGAAAATATACCCTGTCTCTAAGCTGGGAATAGTTAAACATGACCTGTAAGGATCTAGAGACTGAGTTTTTAACCTATATCCAGGATGAAAGGAAACTGTCACCTCAACTGAATGACCTTGAGTGAGTAATGTAGTCCTTAGCATATTCTAATTTTTTCATAGCTAGGAAATACTAGTTTTCCCATTATAGCTAAAAATAGAGGCATACAGAAATAAATGACCTTTTATAGGATTTCCAGGCTCAAAATCAATTGAGTGGAAACATGAAGCTTTGGAAGGCTGAGAAAAGTTAGGGTGAAGAAAGTAGGTGGTCACTAATTGTATGAAGTATAATACAGGTGTATTTGGTTATAAAAGAGCAAATCCAGGAAAAATGTCAAACTCATAGAGACTTAAATAAGTGGGCTAACAATCATATTTTATGTTGCTATAGAAAATAGTTTTATAATATATACTTTAACTCAAGTTTTTACCAAGCTACATAATGAGGAAGGAATGTAAAAAGCAAAACTAAATAAAAATACTCCATTTAGATTATTTAGCTAGTAAAAATGTATTTACACCAAAAAATATTCCATGAAACACCAAAAATTTGCCTAGTAATATATTAAAATGTCAAAAAGTTTATATCTTAAAAATCCATGAAAAGGAGTCAAGATGGCGGAGAAGTAGAAGGCTGAGACGACATCAGCCAGCAGGAGATCAGCTAGATAGCCTATCAAACCATTCCGAACACCTACAAATCCAACAGGAGATCGAAGGGAAGAAAAACAACAATTCTAGGAACAGAAAATCGACCACTTTCTGAAAGATAGGACCAGCGGAGAAGTGAATCCAACGCGACGGGAAGATAGACCCCAGGGGGAGGGGCCGGCTCCCGGCAAGCAGCGGAGCACAAAATCAGAACTTTTAAAAGTCGGCTCCACGGAGGGACATCGCTCCAGAGGCTAAACTGGGGTGAAGACCTCGTGGGGACAGCGTGGACTCAGGTCCCACGGGGTCACAGAAGGATCGGGGGTGTCTGAGTGTCGCAGAGCTCACAGGTATTAGAGCGGGGAAGTTGGCTGCGGAGACAGAGCCGAGATTTCCTAGTGGTCTGTGACACGGACCGGTGCTCTGTGGCACTGGCCAGTGCTCTGTGCGAGGCGTCCCCACAAGATCCGGGGAGACTCCGACCCGGGAGAGCTCAGGGATCTACGGGCTCCGGAGACTCCAGGTGGGACTCTGCCAGAGACAGAGACGCTTAGTCACAGGCTGGGTGAGCTCGGAGCACTCCCAGAAGCCAGTGAGACGGGACTGCTTACGCACGATTTTCTTTGAGCGCGGTCTGCGGGCGCGCGCGGTCTGCGGGCGCGCGCGGTCTGCGGGCGCGCGCGGTCTGCGGGCGCGCGCGGTCTGCGGGCGCGCGCGGTCTCCGGGTGCGCTCAGTGTCGGCGGGCCCGCGGTGTCTGCCGGCGCGCGGTGTCTGCGGGCGGACGCGCGCGCGCGCGCACTCTCCGGCGCAAACGTGGGCTAGGGAGACTGGAGGGATTAAACGCTTTTCTCTGAAGGCACACTGAAGACTGGGGCCCCGAGCTCTCGGCTCCTCTGAACCAGAGATTGGGAGGCCGCCATTGTCATTCCCGTCCTCCAGAACTCTACAGAAAGCACGTTCAGGGAACAAAAGCTCCTGAAAGCAAACCTGAGAGGATTACTTAGCCCGGCCCCTAGTAAGGGTGGTGCAACTCCGCCTGGGGCAAAGACACCTGAGAATCACTACAACAGGCCCCTCCCCCAGAAGATCAAAGAAGTACAGCCAAGACCAAGTTCACTTAACAAGGAGAACAGCGGATTCTTATCTGGACAAAATGACAAGGCAGAAAAACTCACCACAAAAAAAAGAGCAGGAGACAGGACCGAAGGCTAGGGACCTAATCAATACAGACATTGGTAATATGTCAGATCTGGAATTCAGGATGACGATTCTCAAGGTTCTAGCCGGGCTCGAAAAAGGCATGGAAGATATTAGAGAAACCCTGTCAGGAGAAATAAAAACCCTTTCTGGAGAAATAAAAGAAATAAAGTCTAATCAAGTTGAAATAAAAAAAGCTATTAATGAGGTGCAATCAAAAATGGAGGCTCTTACTGCTAGGATAAATGAGGCAGAAGACAGAATTAGTGATATAGAAGACCAAATGGCAGGGAATAATGAAGCAGACCAAAAGAGAGACAATCAACTACTGGACCACGAGGGGAGAATTCGAGAGATAAGTGATGCCATAAGACGAAACAACAGAATAATTGGGATTCCAGAAGAAGAAGAAAGAGAAATAGGAGCAGAAGGTATACTGGAGAGGATTATTGTAGAGAATTTCCCTAATATAGCAAGGGGAACAAGCATCAAAATCCAGGAAGCCCAGAGAATACCTCTCAAAATCAATAGGAATCGACCCACACCCCGCCATCTAATAGTAAAATTTACAAGTCTTAGCGACAAAGAGAAAATCCTGAAAGCAGCACGGGACAAGAAGTCTGTAACGTACAATAGTAAAAATATTAGATTGGTAGGAGACTTATCCACAGAGACCTGGCAGGCCAGAAAGAACTGGCATGATATATTCAGAGCACTAAA
>ML111568.1:0-55071 GCA_003697995.1 Taxidea taxus jeffersonii
TCACCTTCCCTAATACATGTCAGTGACCCATCGGTCCACACATAGAAGAAATCTCCAGGACTATGCTAAGACATTATTATTTTCAAAACGATAACTCTTTAAAAGCCTTGATAAAGTGTCCTGTATTACTAAAAGTCATAACATTATAAGATTTTCCCCCTTAAAGATTAACTGTAATTAAGTCAGCTTACCTACCAAAACATGAGAGGATTGGTTTAGTTTCCCTCAAGCATCTTTATAAACTAAATTTTCTTTGCCTCGTGAAAGCAGTAGTTCTAACTTGGACACAAACATTACAGTATAAAATATACATCTTATATTAAAACCACCATAATCCTCATACTGTAAATGTGACTACTGGCTTACAAAGAAATAGTTGATGGGTTCACTGATCCGTCGGTACAGCTGCCTCACCCAAAGTATTTTTCCTGCTATGGGGGGCATGTTGCGAGCAAGGGGAGGGTCATCTTTTTGAGAATGATAGAGCTGTAATTAAAGATCTGGTATTAATGTTTAAAATCCAGTACAATGGAAAATGCCAAAAGTATTCAATACATTTGTATACCTATGTTTTACACACAGGAGGTAATGCAAAAATATGTAAATGCCCTTCAGCAATAATCCCGCAGCTCTGAAACTATGTTTACAATATATGACATTTAATTCTCTCTTAACCCTTCTTTCCCATAACGTGTATCTTTTTTCTGTATTTCATCCCAAACTTTAAGGAGATCTTCAAATAAGAGAGTACATGAGCCATATTTAATTGTTATAATATTCTTCAGAGCCCATATTTCTTTATGCAGAAATATTAACTTCAATGGGCTTTCCTATACAATAAATGCTGTTGCAAAAATTTTTTAAAAAAGCAACAGTTGTGAAGAGCACGGGGCTGCAAAACTGACTGTCCAATAAAATTAATTTATTGTCAACATCTTCCCACACATAAATTGTCAACACCTTCCCACACAGAGGAGGGCACATCGGAAGTATTTAGCAGTGAAGGGATCATTTTGGGAAGCCTAGCACAAGATAATAATGGCAGATACTTTCACTTTGTACCAAAGTACTATTCTGGGGGTGCGTGGGAGGCTTAGTTGGTTAAGCGTCTGCCTTTGGCTAAGGTCATGATCTCCAGATCTGGGTCCTGAGATCGAGCCCGGTGTCAGCCTCCCTGCTCAGCAGGGAGTCTCTCTCTCTCTCTCTCAAATAATAAAATATTTAAAAAGAAACTGAAGTACTATTCTATTTACAAAACTGATCCTTGCCTTCTTAGTAGCTTCGAGTTCAGACACATAAAACTGAAGAATGCGCTCAATTGTATGGTTTATTTCTGACTGAAGACAGGGGATTTGCAGCTTCTGGAATCTGAAAGTAATGGAAGGTGAATAATTCAAAAGTAAATGAGAAACATACTTAAGAATTGCTGCCATTCTAAAAATCCATTCATTCACTCATTTTGATAAATACTCGTACCAGGCCTCACCCACTGTCCCAGGATTCAGAGAGGAACAGGACAGGTGTCACTCCAACCATCTTGGAACCTCCAGTTATGTTACAGAAAATGCAGATTTAGTCAAGAGTTACGTAAATAATTATTTATACTACAAGGATACCAGAAATGCACATATAAGGGAACCCAGCCAAGTCTGGGGAGTCGAGGAAGACTTCCCTTAGAAGGAGACATTTAAACCGAAATTGAGAAGATGAGTAAAGGGTGGTTGGGAGGGAAGGGTTGGCTCAGCAAAGATGGAGGCCAGCACACTGAGCCTCCCTCTGCTACATCATAGTAAAGATCTCTCAGCCAAATATCACTTCCCCTGTCAGACTAAGTGATGCACAGGAAGCACTAAGACAGTAACATCCTAATAATACAGCGAATTTACACCAGTGCACTGGAGGTAAAAAGAGAGACAGATGGACAGCAAGTTAGAGACACAGAGAGAAATCGCCAAGAAATTGGTACTGCCATCTGTCTGTACAGTACTTCCATTTGTCAAAATTATTTTAATACGTCTGGTTTAACTCTCAGTGGGGTCATAAGGTAAGGTCTCACAGGTATGTCCATTACTACAGAGACGTGGAACTCCAGCAAAACTGGGCCCAAAACCAGAGGCACTGGCACTCAGGAAAGAGTTCCCAAAAGGTCCCTAACATAGGCCATGAAGGGCTCAAAGGAAATGGCCTGTAGTTCAGGCTGTCCTTCCTGCCCTTCAGGGGAGCGCTATTGTCAGGATAGGGGAAAAAGAAGCAGTAGGAGCACCCCAGAGGGAAAATGGGAAGTTGGAGGATCTACTGCCCTTAGATAATTTCACTTTTGGAAATCCTTGCAGTATGCAGAATTAAATATTATTTGCTCCTTTTCCAATAATGTCTATGAAATTAACCTCAAATATATTACATAGCTGGAGGAAAAACTCATGTGAAATAATTCCATTTTCTTATTGGAAGAGTTTCTGCTTCAAAAAATGCAATGAAGAATATCATACCATATTTCACATTCTTACCAGTCTACTTAATGTTAATTGAAAGATTAATGTTTATAAGTCTTAAAGTTTACAGAGGAGAGATTTCCTAAAATATCATGTTTGAAACTGTATTTTCAGATATAAAGTTATCACACCTAGAAACTACATTGCTTAATACATTATAAATACCTTTGAAGCAGCTGAAGGGCCTGTTGAGAAGATAAGATTTTTCCAAAAGTACTGTTCATAAATGCCTGTATTTGTATCTAAAATAAAATATGAAGATTCCATTGAGTGGGGGCATTAAGGAAGAGATTGCTTTTGTTTGGCAACAATTAATGATTTTTCTACAGAATCAAAATAACCTGAAACACATCTACCACCTAAGCACCCAGAACTGCACTATCCAGGATGGGGGCCCCATGTGGCCACTGAACACTTGAAAGGTCCCTACTTGGAAGTGAGATGTGCTCTTAAGTAAAATGCACACGAGATTTCAAAGGCTTAGCACACACACACCACAAGAACATAAACTATCTCAGTGATTTTTATCTCAACATGTAAAATGGTAATACTTTGAATATTGGGGTTGGAACAAAGTGTATTATTAAAATTAATTTCACCTGCTTCTTTCAACTCCTACTCATGTGGCTACTAGAAAAATTAAAATTACATATGTGTTTTGTATTTGTTGTTTATTATTTACTGGATATGATATGACTGACCTAGAGATTTATAAAAGGAGTCCATGTCCCTAACCAAGCATATTTCTCAGAACATTTACAATTTCTAAGCATATTGGGAGAGCAACATAATGACACTGTCGATGCCCAGGGTCAACAGGTGTCATTTTCCAACACTGCTGCTCTCAGAAACCCCTTTGCAACATTAAGGAAGAAAAAGAAGAAGAAAATATTTTCCCAAAACTCCCGCCGTCCTTCGCAATGAACTCCAAACTCCTGGTACCCAACCAACGGAACTGACGCAATCTTTCCAAATTATTTTCACTTATAAATTGGTACAGTCTACTAATATAGGCCATGTTTATTAATCAAAATTTGGGAAAGGAAGGAAAATTTAAGCACTGACACCTCTTTGAAACTATTAAAAATTTAAGATGGCCTCTAAATACACTGAAAGCTAAAATTTGTACCTAAGGCCACAGAAAAGCTTTTATAACATATAACCTTTATTAATAAATCATAAAAATTTTGGATACAGCAAAAGTAGTTGAAAGAATGAAGTTTATAGCAACACAGGCTTGCCATAAGAAGCAAGAAAAATCTCAAATACACAACATAACCTTATACATAAAAGAGCTAGAGAAAGACCAAATAAAATCCAAAACTAGCAGAAGGAAGGAATCAAGAATTTTATAGAAGAAATGACATTAAAACTGAAAAACAAAACAAACAAACAAAACCAATAGAGCAGATCAATGAAGGCAGCAGCTCATTCTTTGAGAAGATCAACAAAATTGATAAACCTCTAGCCAGAATCATAAAAGGAAAAGAGAGAGAGAGAAAACGAGGACTCAAATAAACAAAATCACTAATGAAAGAATAGATTTAATAACCAACAGTACAGAAGTACAGACAATTGTAACAGCATATTATGAAAACCTACATAGCAACAAATTGGACAACTTAGGAGAAATGGAAAAATTCCTAGAAACATATAACTTCGCAAAACTAAAGTAGGAAGAAATAGAAAATCTGAACTGACCAGTTTCTAGCAATGAAATTGAATCATTAATCAAAAGACTCGCAATAAACAAAAGCCCAGGATCAAACTGCATCACAGACAAACTCTACCAAACATTTCATGAATTCTTCTTCCCAAACTATTCCAAAAAATACAAGAGGAAGGAAAACTTCCAAATTCATTCCATGAGACCAGTATCACCTTGATGCCAAAACCAGATAGAGACATCACAAAAAGAGAACTACAGGCCATTATCTCTCATGAATATAGATGCAAAAATCCCCCAACAAAATATTAGCAAACCAAATCGAACAATATATTTAAAAAATCATATGCCATGATCAAGTGGGATTTATTTCATGGATGCAGGGTGGTTTAATATTCATAAAACAATTGACATGATATATCGCATCAGTAAGAGAAAAGGATAAAAACCATATGACAATTCAATAGATGCAGAAAAAGCATTTGACAAATTACAACATCCATTCATGATAAAAAACCCTCTGTAAAGTGGGCCTAGAGGGAAGAAAACTCCACTTAATAAAGGCCTTATATGAAAAACCCACAGCCAAAATCATATTCCATGGTAAAAAACTGAGAGCTTTTCCCCTAAGGTCAGGAGCAAGTCCATTCTCACCACTTTTATTCAACATAGTACGGAAGACCTAGCTACAGCAAGTAAGTTAAGAAATAAGTTTTTTTTTAAAACTCACAAATTCCAATTGCCATAAAGCTATAACACCTAAAGCATTTGGGGAGCAAATTCTCACTCTGCCCAACTAGCCAGACACTATAATCAATAACTAAAACATATTTAATATCAAACAGTCTCTCAAAAATTGAAAGGAAATCTGTTCCAAAAAGAAAAGGCATTGTTAGAATTCTAGGATCATTCTTATATATATTTCCTAGATTACTTAGATTACCTTAATACCTTAATATAATTTTTAAAGAACCCTTAAAAAATAAAAATAAAAGGAAATGAATACAGATATTCATTTCCTTTTATTTTATTTTATAAACATTTTATATATGTATATATATGCATATATATGCACATATATGTATGAAAAACATATATATATGTATAGCGCCAGGGAGTGGTCTCCTCTTTGCTACAGAATGTCTTGGAGATACAGAGAGAAACAGGAATATACTGTTTCCACTTCCTGAATCTGAAATTCTTGCCATGAAGGTGAGAAAAACATATATATATGTATATATGTATACATATACATATAAGCCTGGGTGTACAGTAATTCACAGTAAGACAGTAACTGAGGTCATATAAGCCCAAAAGGTGGGAGAGAAATATGTTGTGGTGTCACCAGACATACTCTTTTTAAGTACCCTTCACCCTTCTGATGTCCCTTAAGCTATGACAAACAGGATGAAAAGTCTTCTTTAGAGCTGTCCTCTAAGCTGCAGAGAGAAGGTGGCCGTAAAGTACAAGGCCAAGGGGAGAGCAATCCATCTTTCTAATCTGTCCTCAAATCTTTTCACACTTAAAACAAAGAATAAGGATTACACACTTTCTCTTGGTCTGGAAAAAATGACACTGGCTCCTCAGCACACCAAAAAAACAAATACAAATTCCAATGCAAACGAAAAATGAGCCCCAGGTATAATAACCCTTTGGCCTTCTGGTTATTCATTGATATCTTTTACTGAATATGCTGATTTTTCATTTAAAAAAAGAGGGAAAATGTTTTGTGGACTAGTTGAAAAATTTTTCACATCAAATAGTTTTGATCAATTACACAAGAGTAACTTCTAATAAATAGTAAATATGTGAATTCTAGTACTATTGGTTACATTTCAGCTTTACTTAAGTAAAAGTATATATAATTACTTACCTCTAAACCATTTATTTTTGTCATGAATTCTGTGAAGTCTGTATCGAATTCTGTCCTTCTTGGATCCAGGATGTCATACTGTTTTTTCTTAACCCCTTGATATATGTTTTTGAATTTTATTGACATAATATCTATTCCCTCTATGGTGGAATTACTCAGGGCTGAATATGTTTGCACAATAGTTATCATTTCTGTAATCTTAAAAAGAGAAGTGTCATTTTAGAAATGGGATGTTAGCACCCTTCCCTAGAATAAACTCTTAATGAATCATTGATTTTAAAAACAAACCAAGGGCCACCTGGCTGGTTCAGTTAGTGGAGCATGTGGCTCTTGATCTTGGGGTTTTGAGTTCAAGCCCCATGCCAGGTGTGAAGATTACTTTAAAATAAAACCTTTGCCCCTGGGGCAAATAATATATTATATGTTAATTTAAAAAACAATAAAAAAATTAAATCTTTAGGGGGTGCCTGAATGGCACAGTCAGTTGAGCATCTGACTCTTGGTTTCAGCTCAGGCATGATCTCAGGGAGGCGAGATGGAGCCCTGTGCATGGCTTTGTGCTCAGGGTGGAGTCTACTTGGGTTTCTCTCTCCCTCTCCCTCTGCCACTCCCCTCTCCGTGTTCTCTTTCTCTCAAAATAATAAATCTTTTTGAAAAATCTTTAAAATAAATAAATAATACAAAGAAAATATTAAAAACAAACAATAAAGAGCCCCTATTATCATTTAGCTAAAACCAGCTAGAGGAGGAGATAAAATGGAAGACAAATCTCTGTCACCAATCATTACTATTCTTAGGCTACTTCTATCATATCCAGAGAGAGTTTGCTAGATTTCTCAGATTTTGATCACTTTGTCTCTCAAGAGGGGAAAAAAAAGAATTTAAGCAAAAGCTCTTACAGATGTTTGAATAGCTTCATCCTTTTGCTCTGGAGAATTTTCTGAAAATCATTTCCCTGAGCCACTAGATTCAAAAACTTCAGTGTTCTTGGCCCTCACCACAGTTCTGATATGTAAGACTAGCATGAATCCACATGTGTTTTCCCTTTTACCTGCATCCAGGCAACCAAAGGCCCAAGAAGCCTGAAGACAACTGCAGTCCCTTCTGACCCCTAACAGCCTTGGGAAACCCTGGAAATGAACTTTCCTGCACAAATGGCTGCCTCTCACTCAATGTACCATCACCACCAACCTCACACACCAAAAACAAAAGTCCTTCATGTCTGTAGGCTACTCAGTTCCTGAATCTTCACCAGTGATTCCCCACTTTGATTTCTGGTTTGGGGAAAAATGCTCAACTCTTCAGGGCAGGCCCAGGGGTCCAATGGCCAAACAGAAAATAAACCTGTTTTCAGGGGATTCCTCCAAGTACTACACACCATGAAGACAACAGTACAGATCCTCCTAACAAGCCCGCAGAACTCACATAAACTCCCTGTGCACATCAACCCAGATGACCATTTCCAGAGCAATTTTCACTCTTCTACCACTACTTCTGTACACTTCCAAACACCACTGTTGTCCTAGAAGCCAGCCCAACCCTGGAGGAACTAGGCCTTCAATTTGTAGCACGTTGCACATACTGTATATAAAGATAAGAAGTACTTGGGTTTCCTACCAACACATAAAGTCCATTCACCTTAAAAAATGAAAACAAACTGCAGAACTGAAACTACCCATGTGCTCTCCTCTTCTAACCTGCCAAGACTCTGGCCACTATCCCTTCCCCTGACACCTGGCCCCAATGCCCAGATGCTGGGATGGAACTCCTGCCACTAACACATCCTCCATTTTGTCCATGGCCAGATGAGGAGTCATCAAGGGGCAGAGACAGCAGTCTACTCCATGCTTGGCCTTTTGAATTCAGCCAGGGCTTCTCCCACTTCCAACACCACGTAGCAACAATGTGAAAGCCAGTCAAGGGTGAGCAACCTCAACCACGTTCCTGCTTGTTTGTCCTCATCTTGGCTTTTTCGTCAGCTCTCTCTTTATGCACTTTTGACCCCTCCATATTGAGAACAGACTTGTAATCCCTTTTCTTCTCACCAGTCTTGGCACCCTTTCCAGTTTTCAACTTTTTACGTTTGTCTCATCTTTTTTTTTTTTTTAAAGATTTTATTTATTTATTTGTTAGAGAGAGAGAGAGAGTGAGCACAGGCAGACAGAGAGGCAGGCAGAGGCAGAGGGAGAAGCAGGCTCCCTGCCGAGCAAAGAGCCCGATGTGGGACTCGATCCCAGAATGCTGGGATCATGACCTGAGCCGAAGGCAGTCGCTTAACCAACTGAGCCACCCAGGCGTCCCCGTTTGTCTCATCTTGATGTCATCCTATCCCACCTACAAGCCTCCATTCCCTTAAATCTCCACCAATACAAGTTTCCCATCCCTTCTCTCCCACAAATGTTCGGGGTGAGAAGAAAACAAACTTAAAGACAGGACTCTGGGAAACACCAACATTCACCAAAATTTATACGGCAGGAAGAGGAAAAAGAAGCAAAGTATATCCTTCATTCTGGCTCATTAGAACAGACTAACACTTAATGTACTATCGAGTCTCCACCTACCAACAGAAGGTGCACTTCAGGAAAACTAGTGACACACTAGAAACTTCCTCACTTGTTATTAAACATTTGTGTCTAACTCTGAGGTTTTGGCTCTCCAACTCCAACCTCAGTGCTGTCTGTCCTGTGACTTTGCCATGTGTTCATCCTGATATCTCAATCTCTGCTTTCCCTGGAAGGCTCTGACTTAGCTTGACCTTCTGACTCTCCTCTTCTACTAGTTCAGAGTTTACAGAGGTAGCCCAATAGTGGTCCCTCTTGTGACCCACTCATCAGGGGAAGCTCATCCAGGCAGCTTAGTAACCACCTCTGGGAGATGATGGAAAACCCTGGCCACACTTCAGGGTACATTTTATAGCCTCATCTTTGAAAATATGGAGACCAACATTTACCAGTTACACATGGGAGTGATGCCTATCAACTAAGGGATTCTTAGTAGAGGGGAACTGGGATGACCTAGCAATAAGAATACATTTTAGGTGAGGTCTCTGGGTGTTCCTGCATTAGCTCTGGCTGTTGAGCCCTTGTGACATGAAGCTGTGTCCTTAAGATTAGTGGCAAGGCTTCTCTAGAGGTAGAGTCAGGTAAGTGGCTAGTGCAGCTGGCCATTACCACCCACTCCTTCTAGCATCATGAATATTCAGGCTACTACTTCATAAATAAATGCCCACCATGCCCAGCATTAGACCTGCCACCAAAGATCTTTACTGCTAATGGGCTAACCATTAAGGTCCAACCCTGAAACTCTACCAAGCATAAAACTACACCCAAGTTGTCAAGGGGACTAGTCCCCAGAAAAAAGTTAGAGTAAACAGGACCTACCCCAAGTTTTACACTACAGGACACTCAGAAACATTAAACATCTTTATGGAACAGGGTCTGAGCAATGGGGCCTCCATGCCAATATCCTTCTAACTGGACATTTGTCCCCAAGAAATCTCTATTGTTCACAAAACAACTCCATACAGCAGTTTCCTACATAAAGCACAAAAGCACAAGCAACAGAAAGAATTCATAAATTGGACTTTATCAAAATTAAAAAAACTATTGTGCTTTAAAGGACACCATCAAGAAAGTGAAAAGAAAATTCACAGAATAAATGAAAATATAATATCTCATAAGGAAGTCATACCCAGAATATATACAGAACTCTTACAACTCAGCAACTAAAAACTCAAATAACAAATTAAAAATGTGCAAAAGATGTGATTATCATTTCTCCAGAGAAGAATTATGAATGGACTATAAGCAAATTAAAAGATGCTCAACATCATTAGTCATCAACAAAATGCAAATTGAAACCACAGTGAGAGAGATGTTACTTCACAACCTCTAGTTTATATAAATTCAAAAAGGTAGACAATAATAAGTGTTGATAGGGATGTGGGGAAACCAAAACCCTCATACGTTGCTGGTGGAAATGTAAAATGATACAGCTGTTTTGAGAAAATGGTTTGGCTGTTCCTCAAAAAGTTACCATAGGGCCCAGAAATTCCAATCCTATGTGTATACTCAAGAGAAAAAATGGCGTGTGTCCACACAAGAACATGTATGCACATGTTCATGGCAGCATTATTCATACTAGCCAAAAAGTGGAAACAACCCAGATGTCCATCAGCTAATGAAGTGATAAATAAAATGTGGCATCCATATACTGTCATATGATTCAGCACTAAAAAGTAACGCTACAACATGGATGAATCTTAAAAACATGAAACCAAGTGAAAGAAGCCACTCACAAAAGACCACATATTATAGGATTCTATTTATATAAAATGTTCCGAATAGGCAAATCTATAGAAAGATAAAGTAGATGAGTGTCTGCTTAGGGGTGAGTAGAGGGGAGAATAGAGTGTGACAGGTGGATTGGGTTTCTTTTAGGGGAAACAAAAATGTTCTAAAATTAGACTATGGCAATGGTTACACAACCCTGTGAATATATTAGAAAATATGAACTTGTACAATTTGAATTGGTGAGTTATATGGTATGTGTATTATATCTCAATAAAGCTGTTAAAAAAAAACAAACCAAAGGGACGCCTGGGTGGCTCAGTTGGTTAAGTGGCTGCCTTCGGCTCAGGTCATGATCCCAGCGTCCTGGGATGGAGTCCCACATCGGGCTCCTTGCTCGTCGGGGAGCCTGCTTCTCCCTCTGCCTCTGCCTGCCACTCTGTCTGCCTGTGCTTGCTCTCTCTCTCTAACAAATAAATAAATAAAACCTTTAAAAAAAAAACAAACAAACCAAAAAACAGCTCCACACAAGTATGTATGGAGGACCCCACTTGATGACTTGGTTCTCTTCATCACCCACACTTTCCTATCCTGGCCAGATCAGGAGGTTACAAACAAAAACCAGGCTTCCAGACATGTCTAGGAGAGGCCCTTCAACCTATATGATGCCCTCACCAATTTCCAACAAATGGTGGACAGAATCCTAGATACTACCAAGACCTAGGGAGTCAGCCAACTCCTGGCGGAGCAGAAGGGGTGGTACCTACATGCTATCTTTATACCCTTTTCAAAAGCTGACTCCAAAAGCCTCTGGTATGGGCTTCCCAATACCTTCTGAAAAAATATCACCCCCTCAGCTAGAGCTGATACATGAATCAAAGGTGAAGTGTCTGACCTCTGCCTGACCCACAAAGGCTTCCCCTCCCCCACAGTGTTTAGGTATCCACCATTTTTACCAGCTTAGAAAGAAAAGGTGTCTATACATCCAGATATTACACTACTACTGGGTTCTGCCAAGTACTGTGGGCATTTCACCACACACTTCTCCTCAACCTAATACAACCATTAGACACGGAATCTTCTAAGGTCAAGTTCCATAGGTAGAGGTAGAATTGAGGTCTTCAGAGTGGGGAGGTCTACAATAGCTTCGCAGTCATCAGGACTGAAAAATAAGTTAGACTAAAATCTATTGATCTGTAAATAATAGGAGATGATTCATATCCACAATGAGACAAAAGATCCGGGTCAGTAATTCTCAGCAGGGCTACATAGAGTAGGAAATAACCAGAGGGGCGGGGGTGTGGGTACAGTGACTACAGAATGGTTACCTTCTCCAGTCTTTTGCAGAAAGCTTCAAATTTTCCAAATATATACATTTCTGAAACCTCAAAAGATTTTTCCCCTGAGGATTCTAAAATCTGTTTCCTTGTTTTATGAAAAGATGTCTGATATTCCTTGAATAGAAAAATGCAATCCTACGAGAAAATCAAAAGAAGGAGAGAACAGGTGATAAGACTTTGTTCAGGAGTCAATAATTCAAGAATCTGTCCTCATGCAGGACTGATCACACCAGCCCCTCAACAGGAGCTGTTGCTGTTAACATTAAAACTCAAGTTCTCTGCCTACATATTGAAAAGTCTAGGAGCATGAATGTTGTTTCTCTTAATTTACATCATATTTTCATCTTCTTCATTTTCACTATTTCCCTTCTCTCCTATCCTTACCAGAGTATGCCATACATTGTTTGCATGTTTTCGTGGCTAATTAGAACTCCTGGGAAGTCAGAAATTATCTCTCAATTCTATTTATTCTCACTCATCTATCACTTATTATCTGTCTTTTCTTCAGCATTCTTTACAGACAGGTATTTAAAACATTAAGACTCTGTGATACTAATTTACTGTCTAACCACTGTTTCTCCACAAGGCTATCCTTGATGAGTATATTGCTGAAACCTTAGTATTTGACTACAGCTATCCCACTGGCCAGGCTGGTGAATCTGTTAGAAATATAGAAAAGGACATGGTCCCTAGGGTCCAGTAGGAATTCTCTGTCATGTCAAGTTAACATTTCCTAAAAAAAAAAAAAAAATAATAATAATAATAATAATGTTAAACTTTTCCAAAGCCACCAACGGCCAGTCGAATCTTTATCACAATGCCATCTCTCTGGTTCTGACTCTTCCATCTCCCTCCTTGCAAATAAGGACTCTTGCAGTTACATTGGGCCCATTTGTATAATCCAAGATAATCACCCCATCCCAAAGTCAGCTGATTAGCAACACCAATTCCATCTAAAATCTTATTCCCCGCCATCTTGCCATTTAACATAACATATTCATGTGTTCTGAGGATTAGGACATGGATATTTTGGGGAGCCATTTTCTGACTACCACAGTCACTAAGTCAGAATTTCTGTAAGTGAGACTCAGGAATCTGTATTTTTTTAAAGATTTGATTTATTTATTTCACAGACAGAGATCACATCAGACAGAGATCACAAGTAGGCAGAGGCAGGCAGAGAGGGAGGGGGAAGTAGGCTCCCGGCTGAGCAGAGAGCGCGATGCGGGACTTGATCCCAGGACCCTGGGATCATGACTTGAGCCAAAGGCAGAAGCTTTAACCTACTGAGCCACCCAGGCACCCCAGGAATCTGTATTTTTAACAAGTTCCTGGCTAATTCCTATAAACATTGAGATTTGTCAATAAATGGTCTCATACCTACTTCTAACTATAACACATCTTCCCTCTTCTATCTGAATCTCCAAAACAATGTAATTATTCCATTCAAGGTCACAGATTTGTTTTTTACTCATTTAACAAGAGTTTTTCAGTGCCCACCAAGAGTTAGGAACTCCTTAAGATGTTAGGAATACAGATAAGACTCCTAACCCTCATGGAATACACCACCTAATACCAATTACTTTATATTACTTTCTCTTCACGACTCAATCTATTCATGTTGGACAAATAAGGTGAAGGATTTGAATAGGCATTTCCCTAAAGAAGATATACAACTGGCCGATAAGCACATGAAAAGATACTCAATTGTAACTAGCCATTAGAGAAATGCAAATCAAAACCACAATGAGATACCACTTCACACCCAATCAGGATGGTTATTATCAACAAAACAGAAAATAACAAACACTGGCAAGGATGTGGAGAAAGTGAATGAAACCCTCCTGCATTGCTGATGGCAATGTGAAATGGTACAGTCACTGCAGAAAAGAGTTTGGTGGCTCCTCAAAAAATTAAACATCAAATTACCATATGGCCAGCAGTTCTAGGTATATACTTAGTTCCAGTTCTAGGTATATGCCCAAAAGAATTGGAAGCAAAAACTCAAACAGGTAATTGCACAGCAATGTTCATAGCAGAATTACTCAGAACAGGTAAATGGTGTTAACAATCCAGATGTCTACCAACAGATGAATGGATTTACAATGGTGGTATATACATACAATGGAACATTACTTAGCCATAAAAGGAATAAGATTCTGACACATGCTATGACAACATGCCTCAACTTGCTAAGTGAAAGAAGCCAGACACAAAAGAACAAATACTGTAAGAGTCCACTTAAAGGAGGTACCTAGGATAGGCAGATTTATAGAGACAGAAAATAGAACACAGGTTACCAGGGGCTGTGGGGAGGAGAGGTTGGGGAATTACTGTTTAGTGGGCGCAAAGTTTCAGTTTGGGATGATATGAAAGTTCTGGAAATGGATAGTCACGATGGATGCACAATATTGGGAATGTACTCAATTCCACTGAGCCATACACTTGGAAATGGTTTAAAAGGGTAAATTTTATGCTAAGTGTATTTTGCCACCATTTTAAAACTTCAATTGTAAGAAAAGAAAACAATTTTAAAATCTTCCTACAAAGAAAACATCAAGCTCATGTGACTTAATAGATGAGTTCTATCGGCCTTTTTTTTTTTCGTAGAACATTTTCAGTTTTATTTTTGAAATGCACACATGACAAAGATTATCACTAAGTCATGTCATGGCTCTACTTGCACTTAGCACTTGTTTTTAGCATCTTTCTTTGCTTTTATGGTTTCAACAAGTACCTTATATTATTTTAGGTAGTCTTTTTCCATCCTGCAAGGCACTGCTTCTGCTATTTTCCCCCCATTTTTCAGGTGTATTTATTGGATTGGTTTTCAAAGCTTGTTGCAAAGCTTCTGTTCCTCTATTGTCCAAGAAGTGAAATGTGTGCAGACTTTCAAATTGTTCCAAAGGTGGTGTACGGTCAGCTTGAGGCCTCTCTGTAGTGAGCCATCTTTTTGATGCAGGTCATGACTCTGGAGACTCTTTTTTTGCCAACTCCATAAAAAGAATTTGTTTTCATGTAGTCGGCAACAGCTTCCTGTGATACTGTGATTTATAAGAGATATATATATCCGGTCATTCCAAAGACCAAAATACATTTCTCATATATATTTGGTCTTTATCCAGGGTTCCTGGCTCACAGCTCCCAAAAACCTTGCAATTCCCTAAATTATAAGAACAATGGGAGTATCTTTTGTTATATGATTCAGCCTCTTGTCCTCAGTTATTGAAACTGTTTTCTGAGCCATAAAGGTGAAATGGGTATCTGGTCATTCATAACAAGCCCCTTTCTACCACAACTGGGTTCACATTATGAAGTGCCTATGGGTGAAGGCTGGTTGCCAGGGGAACCAACCAGGACCAACCAGGTTCTGAAGGTTGAATCAATCACCAATGGCCAAGGAGTTGGTCAATCATGCCTATGTAATGTAATGAAACCTCCATAAAAACTCAGAAAGAAGAGGTTTGGAGAACTTTCCGGTTGGTAAATACATGGAGATCTGGGGAGAGTGGTGCACTCAGAGCATGCAAGCTCTGTCCCCTTTCCCCATGCCTTGTCCTATACTTAACTCTTCCATCTGCCTGTTGCTGAGTTACATTCGTGTATATTAAAGCAGTATTCTAGTAAGTAAAATACTTCTCTGAGTTCTGTGAATCACTCAAGGAAATTACTAGAACTCAAGGTCTGGGGGTGTCATTGGAACTTCCAATCTACAGCCAGTCAGTCAAAAGCATGTGTGACCGAAAATAGACTCAAAATGGATAAAGGACTTCAACGTGAGAAAGGAATCCATCAAAATCCTTGAGGAGAACACAGGCAGCAACCTCTTCGACCTCAGCCGCAGCAACTTCTTCCTAGGAACAACGCCAAAGGCAAGGGAAGCAAGGGAAAAAATGAACTATTGGGACTTCATCAAGATCAAAAGCTTTTGCACAGCAAAGGAAACAGTCAACAAAACCAAAAGACAACTGACAGAATGGGAGAAGATATTTGCAAACGACATATCAGATAAAGGGCTAGTATCCAAAATCTATAAAGAGCTTGGCAAACTCAACACCCAAAGAACAAATAATCCAATCAAGAAATGGGCAGAGGACATGAACAGACATTTCTGCAAGGAAGACATCCAGATGGCCAACAGACACATGAAAAAGTGCTCCACATCACTGGGCATCAGGGAAATACAAATCAAAACCACAATGAGATACCACCTCACACCAGTCAGAATGGCTAAAATGAACAAGTCAGGAAATGACAGATGCTGGCGAGGATGTGGTGAAAGGGGAACCCTCCTACACTGTTGGTGGGAATGCAAGCTGGTGCAACCACTCTGGAAAACAGCATGGAGGTTCCTCAAAAAATTGAAAATAGAGCTACCTTATGACCCAGCAATTGCACTACTGGGTATTTACCCTAAAGATACAAACGTAGTGATCTGAAGGGGCACGTGTACCCGAATGTTTATAGCAGCAATGTCCACAATAGCCAAGTTATGGAAAGAACCTAGATGTCCATCAACAGAAGAATGGATAAAGAAGAGGTGGTACATATATACAATGGAATACTATGCAGCCATCAAAAGAAATGAAATCTTGTCATTTGTGATGACATGGATGGAACTAGAGGGTATTATGCTTAGTGAAATAAGTCAATCAGAGAAAGACAACTATCATATGATCTCCCTGATATGAGGAAGTGGAGATGCAATGGGGGTGGGGGTTAAGGGGGTAGGAAAAGAAAAAATGAAACAAGATGGGATCAGGAGGGAGACAAACCAAAAGAGACTCTTAATGTCATAAAACAAACTGAGAGGGGTGGGGGGGGGGAGGGGGGTTGGGAGAGGGTGGTGGGGTTACATTATATGTTTAAATTAAAAAAATAAATTAAAAAAAAAGTGAAAAAAAAAAAGGGATGAATACTACTACCTTCCCCTTCTCCTCCTCCACTCAGTTGGAGACCTTAATGCCAAAAACACTGACAAGGACAGTATGAGAAAGGAAATTTACAGGCTCTCTATCTCCCAATGAATATAGTTCAAAAACTCCTAAACAAAATTGTAGCAACCCAAATTTTAGAGCGTTTTTTAAAAACTTTTTAAAAAATTACACCACAGTATGCCTGGATGGCTCAGTCAGTTAAGCATCTGCCTTCAGCTCAGGTTATGATTCCCAGGGTCCTCAGATCCAGTGCCGTATCAGGCTCAATGCTCAGCGAGGAGCCTACTTCTCTCTCTGCCCTCCACTTCCCCTGCTTGTGTTCTCTCTCTCTCTGACAAATAAATAAATGAAATTTTTTAAAAATAAATTTACACCATGATCCAGAAAGTTTCATTTTAGAAAAACTAAAAATGTCATCCATTACGCTAACAGATTGAGGAGAAGAATCTAATAAGCATCTCAATAAACATGTGCAGAAAAACATTTCCTAAAAGCCCACTCATAACTTCAAAAATATCTCCTAGTACTATGTAACTAGGAACAGAACTTCCTTAATCTGATCAAAGATGTATTTAAAACCTATGAATACATCAAAATGGGGAAATGTCAGAAACATCGGAAACATTCTCTCCCAAAAGAGGATCAAAACCAGATGCTAGCAATCACCTTGACTATTTAAGGATGCATGGCAGTCCCAGCCAAAGCAAAAAAGGCAAGAAAATGAAATCAATAGGGGCTGGAGTGAAAGGTGAGAATCAGGGAATATAAGAAAGCAAGCGGTGTCCACTACAGGCAGTCATGAAGATGAGGGTTAAATTTTACCCTAAAGAATTCTGCACTGAATATAAAGGGAAGTCAATAATTTTAACGAGGCTCCTTTTATATTATTGTGCTATTCTGTACAGTGTTTTTTTCAAAGTTAATATGTTTTGTGAATGAACAATGGTAAATAAAAATGGGCCAGGTGGTGAAAGCTTTATTTTAAGAAAATAAGAATATTTCTACAAACCTGAATTTTCTTTAATACGAGCGGTGTTTCCTGATCCCACACATGGATGGTTCCTCCATCAGTAATATATGCTTTACATGCCGTCACCATTTGATTTGTCACCTAAAATAAATACAAGTTCAAAAGAGCTACAGGTAAAGAGAGAAATAAAATCTAAGATTTTTAACCCACAAGTGTAAAAATGAGATAAATAGTAAACTCATGGGATGAATAAATCACAATATAAAAAACAAAGAAACATATTCTAGTCAAAAGCAAGAAAACTTAAATTTTTGACTGCATTTAAGTCAATGTCATGAGGGCCATAAATTTCAAAGTCAACTATATTCTCCTTTTGTCTATTTTTCCTCTAACTAGGATCCAAGTGTCATCCTTCACCATCCTTCAAAACGTAAACTAAATTTAAAGTTAACCACCTCCACATACCCTAAAATCATGAAAGAAAAACAAAAACAAAAATGGTCAGGAGGTTAGATAGAGAGGGCAGTCTGACACACAGAAATTTTGGGGAATTCCTAAAATATGGAAAGCACACAGGATCAACTCTACAAGAGAAAAAAAAAAAAAAGAAAGAAAGACTAGAGAAAACCAAAACCCAGTTCTAGAGAAGGTTACTGTGAAGGTGGAACATTTATGGGAAATCTTCAAGGTGGGAGACAACAGGAGGTGACCCTTGGTTGTGATGCTACACACTGAATTTGGAGCAACTTGTATGGCAGGCAACAACTGCATATGCTGACAGGACAGAGCCATGAGTGTGGACTATATCCCAGGTAGTTACTGCACCCCAGAAGGACAGGTCAGAGAAAAAGCTCTTCACACTCCCTACCCTCACCACAAGAGACAGACCACAAGAAACAGAACAGGGAGGCAAACAAGGAGTTAAATACAAAGATGGGCAGACAACTCAGAATCGCCAAGCAATTAAAGAAAATAAATTTGGTGGGGCGCCTGGGTGGCTCAGTCAGTTAAGGATCAGACTCTGGATTTCAGCTCAGGTCATGATCACAGGTTTATGAGATCAAGCCCCATATCAGGCTCTGCGCTCTGTGGAGAGTCTGCTTGAGGATTCTCTCTCTGCTTCTCCCCCCACCTCACACTTTTGCACGCTCTCTTTCTCTAAATATAAATAAATACCTCTTTTAAAAAATAAGAAAAGAAACATGGTAACAGAGGCTTTAAACTCAACAAAGAGGAAATATAAAAAAAGACATGGAAAATACTTCAAGGTATCTTTTGTTAACTAAATTAATCCATGATTAAGATATAAGAAAAAAAAACGGGGCACCTGGGTGGCTCAGTGGTTAAAGATATAAGAAAAAAAATAACTAGAAAACTTGGAATTTGAAACTGTTATTAACAAAATAAAAAAATTCTATTGAGAACCTGACCAGGAACTGGGACATAAATGAAGAGCAAACGAATGAGCTGAAAGGTCAAATGGCAGAAACTGACAAAATAAAACAAAACATAAAACATTAAGAGAAATAGAAGTTAGATTCAAGGGGACAGCATAAATTGAACTTTCAGGTAAGGAATATGCAAAGGCAAAAGAGGGAAATTTCCCAGGAATGGAGACAAAATTTCTGGATTACAACAATCCAAAAGTATAGAATAACACAAATGCAAAAAAGACCACAACACTTTGAAATTTTACATGGGTAAAGAAATTTTACAAGGATAAAGAAAAAAATCCTAAGATCTTCTTGAAATAATAAGACAAAGTGCCTACAAAGGACAAAGAATCAGATTAGCATAAATTTCTTATCAACAGTACTGAATAAGAGACAACAATACTTCAAGTTTCCAGGAGAAAATTATGTTGAACTTGGAATCGAAGTAAAACTAAAATTTGAGTGGCAGGACAAAAATGAAGTTATTTTCAGGCATGCAGGAATTCAGAGGTTTACCACATATAGACCCTCTCTGAAAGAACCACTTGAGAATACTTCTCACCTGAAGAAATAATGAATCCAAAGAGGGAGATGTGAAAATCATAAAACGGAGGTGATCAAAGAAACTAGCAATGCTTGAATTTTATTCTGAACACATGTGGATGCATAATGTTCACAAAATATTAGACAAAATGGTTTAAAATATTTTAAAAATGTGGAACAAGAAATCTCAGGGCACCTGGGTGGCTCAGTGGGTTAAGCCTCTGCCTTCGGCTCTGGTCATGATCTCAGGGTCCTGGGATCGAGCCCCACATCAGGCTCTCTGCTCAGCAGGGAGCCTGCTTCCCCCTCTCTCTCTGCCTACTTGTAATCTCTGTCTGTCAAATAAATAAATAAAATCCTTAAAAAATTTTTTTCTTTAAAGAAATCTCAGTGTGGGACATATATAGCAAGAAAGACACAAGTGATGGGGGAAAATCCTAACATTCTTGCCTTATTTAAGAGATGGATAGTGATTAAATCTACTGATTGACTTTTTTAAAGATTTTATTTATTTATTTGACAGATAGAGAGTACAAGTAGGCAGAGCAGCAGGCAGAGGGAGAGAGAGAAGCAGACTCCCCACTGAGCAGGCAACCCGATGCAGGGCTGGATCCCAGGACCATGGGATCATGACCCAAGCCAAAGGCAGCCACTTAACTGACTGAGCCACCCAGGCACCCCTACTGATTGATTTTTTAAATAGAGAATTGAGATGTGACTATTATTTTATGTGTTTATGTTTTGCTTGCATCACAAAGAAATTTTATTCATGTGTCTATTGGATGGTTTATTTTAGTAATGAACCATGTGTCATGAACAGAGGAAGATTTTACACAAATTACAGTGCTGGTGGGAGTAGCTAAAGAAGTGTTGTTGATCATGCACATAATTCTTAGCTCTTCAGCAGAACTATTTGGAGTGAATAAATTAGAAAAGCACCAGCTATGATCTCCAGGTCGTGAGATCGAGCCCCATGTCAGGCTCCGCAGTGAGTATGGAGACTGCTTAGGATTCTCTCTCTCCCTCTCCCTTTGCCCCTCCCCACCACTTCTCTCTAAGAAAGAAAGGAAAAAAGAAGAAGAAAAGAAAGGAAAGGAGAAAGTAATGGAAAAGACAGGAAAAGCAAAGAAGGAGAAAGGGGAAAGGAGAGAACGGGATAGGACAAGAAAGGAAAGGAAAGGAAAGGACCAACTACATTTAAACAAAAAGCCTGATGGCCTACCTCTGATAAGAAGCTATGCCTTCAATTAAGTACAACTGACCAGTCAACACCTTTCTTTTCTTGTCCCCTGGAAGTATTCAAATTCAGAATTCTGAGAGGCACCCAAACTTCCCATTTCCCTTCCCTGGCCCAGAGGGAAAATATTGTTAACTTTTTTACAAGGTCACATTTGTGATTTCTTCCCTTGGAAACTTACCTTGATAAACAGTGAGGTCATTCTCTCTGAGGTATTATAATACCGTGACACACTGTGAATCATTCTGATGGCATTAATCAAATTTTGTATTCCATGAGCCATTGAAACCTAAAATTGAAATATATTAAGTGAATTCCATAATATATTTATAGTTTTAATAACCAATATCCTATAATATCCAAAACTCTAACCACACATAAAATAGTGTAACACTTTTATTTTAGAGTCAAATTTTACTAAAGGCAATGTAGCATCCTAGACTGGATCTTGGAAGAGAGAAAGGACATCAGTTTTGACAAATATACCAAGGTAATACAAGATGCTAACAGGAGAAACTGGGTGAAGAGAATTCTGTACTATCATTGTAACTTTTCTGTACATCTAAATTTAAAAGTTTATTTAAAAATACAATTTTAGAGGTGAAAGTGATTTTAAGGATTAATAGTTCAAGATGACCTTTTTAAAAGAAGATCTTATTTATTTACTTGAGATAGAGCAAAAGTGAGAGAGTGAGAGAGAGAGAGCGAGCATGAGCAGGGGAGGGACAGAAAGAGAGGGAGAAGCAGGCTCTCCACTGAGCAGGGAGCCCGACACGGGGCTCATTCCCAGGAACCTGAGGACCTGAGCCAAAGGCAGACACTCCACTGCTGAGCCATCTAGGTGTCCCCAAGATGATCTTTTTAAAGATGAAGAAACTTGGTATCTTGAAGGGCAAAGAGATTTGCTCGTGGTCAGGAAGCTAGTTAAAGACAGAGATCAGACTGCAACTCATTTCCACTTAGTCAATTAGATTCACTTTTCAGCAAGCCTACTCAATGCCGCTCATTTCAGGGGATATCGGGAAAAATTCAAGTATAAGGAAACTTCTGGAGGAGGTCACAGCAGAGTGGGAGAGACGCACACAAACCAGTGAAACAAATGTGTCAGTATACAGGAAAGGAAATCAAGTGCAACAGAGAAATAAAGCATCACTGACACATACTGAATGCTTCCTGTAGGCCAGGTACCAGGAAAAGAGTTTCTCATATTACCTTCATTTATGCTGACAATTAGCATTTAAGGTAGGTTTGATCATCACAAGACTGCAGCAATTCTTTACATGCTACTGAGGAAGGAAAAAAAAATGCTCAAGATGGGGAGCCTTAATCTTCATAAAACTAAGTCACCAATGAGCTGTATGCCTTCTGTAAAGGTAATCATGAAATAAACCAGCCATGGGGAAAATGACAGGAACAAAGCTTCTGTGTCCATATTTTACTCCTTGGGTGGGCTGGGAAAATAAATTATCCTGAGAATTTGTACCACAGGCTAGTTACTTACTCAAGGCAATCTGTATTCACACAAATCCACAAGACAAAAAATACTACCCAAGGAGAGAACTAATAATCTAAGACATGTCAAGGCACATCCACAATGATTCATAAAACTAGAGAAACTATGAGATGTGCTCTGAGTACAGGGATGTTAAATGTGGAAAAAAGATTACTGTCTTAGAATCTATCAAAAATCTATCAAATAAAGTATTATGATTATTCCCATTGTGCAGATGAGAAAATAGAGAGGTAGGGAAGTTAAGCACCTTGTCTAGGTTCCTACAACGGTTTTACATAACCACAGTTATGTGCCTGAGATTTTGAGACCATGCTTTTAGCTATGATGCAAATCAGGTTGGAAGAACAGGTAAGGTCAATGGCATTCCCACAAGGAGGTTGCCTCTTAATTGCTAGGACAGTATAAAAATATATGAAAGATGTTTTAATGGTGATAAAATAAATAAAACCAGAAATAAAAACTTTTTCTTAAAGATTTATTTATTTGACAGCACAAGCAGGGGGAGCAGCAGGCAGAGGAAGAGGGAGAAGGGAGAAGCAGGCTTCCCCCCCAGTGGGGAGCCCAGTGCAGGGCTTAATCCCAGGATCCGGAGATCATGACCTGAGCCGAAGTTAGATACTTAATCGACTCAGCCACCCAGGCACCCTAGACATAACAATTACTAATTATTAAGTACTAATTAATTAGTAATTATTAATTAATATTAATAATTAGTAATTACTAACAACCACTAATTATTGATAATTAGTAATTACTAACAATTACTAATTAAGTACTAATTAAGTACTAAGTGTACTGTGTGTCCTAGGTATGAGTTGTAACTATGACATAATTAACTCAATGGTATGTGGTTTATAAAATTAATATCATTACTTTGCAGGAAACCTTGTATGTCAGAATTCATATTATATGTGTTATCTGTATATCAAGAAGAGTGTAATAAAAATAAGCTTAGGAGCGGGGCACCTGGGTGGCTCAGTGGGTTAAAGCCTCTGCCTTCAGAAGGTCAGGTCATGATCCCAGGGTCCTAGGGTCCAGCCCTGCATCGGGCTCCCTGCTCAGCAGGAAGCCTGCTTCCCCCTCTCTCTCTGCCTGCCTTTCTGCCTATTTGTGATCTCTGTCTGTCAAATAAATAAATAAAATATTTTTAAAAATTGTTTTTAAAATCTACAAAAAAATAAGCCTAGGGGGTCTCTTCCACTCTCAATAAGGCAAGTCTACAAAGTACCCATAATTCCAATAAAGAAGTCTCAGAGATGGCATCAAATGGGTCCATCAGGAAAATGCCCTCCAACTAAATTTTAAACATCATTTATAATAGAATTTCCTTGAGCACATAGTTCTTACCTATCTATACACAGTGTTCAGACACTTTGTATGTAAAATACATGATGATAGATATGCCAATAGCAGAAATTGTAACACCAAGATAATAAAATGAAACATTAAACATAAAATTCATAAAATTTACCCACAAGAAATGGAAGTATGAGTCCTCTGCAATTTTCCTGCTCAAATGTGAGTTACAAACAGCAATTGCTGTTTGCTTTTAATGAGAAAAAGAAAATGAGGATAAATAGAATTTTTGAAACCTCAAAAGTAGTGAGTATATGAGGGGGAAACAATTATAGGACAATACTATTAGAACTTCTTTAATTTCAAAGATAATGTTTGAAACATTCCTGCATGAGAGAATGTAAAGAGTTTAATAACAAAATAATAATAATAATAATAATAATAATAATGTATAGCCACACTAGAGCAATTGAATAAAAAGTTTTAAATTACTAAAATGAAAAGAACACCAAAACTAAAAGATTTGAAACTTATAAAATTTAAACAAGTCTCTTGAACAAAGAACTTGAAAGTAGTACACCTAAAAATGTAGAGTTCTTGGTTAACAATATAAAGCATTGTACCTTTCTTCCAAGTTTACTTTTATAATGAAAAGCTTTAAATATATAGAAAATACAGAGAACAGTATAATGATCATTTATACCCATCACTAAACTTGACAAATGTTAATATTTTAGTATATGTGCTTCATCTATTATTTTTCACTCAAGACCTACTTGCAGGCAGTCCTAGAATAGGCTTTAGATATATGTATATTTAAGATGCGCATCTTCAGCTCTTGTGAATAACCCTATATAACGTGTGACATGTGAAAATTCTGATTTTTCTTAGACACAAATTTTAACTGCACACGCTGGAAAGCCGGGAAATCAAGTTACTAGGCTACTGAGTGAGCTAAGCAATGGTCATGTTTCTCTATCACCATACTGTCTGGTTTGCTTTACTCATGGTCATATACACACAAACACCTAAAAAGTGATACAAAATGTTCTTACGTAGAATTTTTTTTTAAGATTTTATTTATTTATTTGTTAGAGAGAGAGAGAGAGAGAGAGCACAGGCAGACAGAGAGGCAGGCAGAGGCAGAGGGAGAAGCTGGCTTCCTGTTGAGCAAGGAGCCCGATATGGGACTCTATCCCAGGACGCTGGGATCATGACCTGAGCCGAAGGCAGCCGCTTAACCAACTGAGCCACCCAGGCGTCCCTGTAAAACAGATTTTAAAAGGTCCCCAACAGAAGTTGAGGTGCTAGTACTAGGGGTGTAAATAAGTTGTAAGTAAAATCCATCATGTCTTTATGGAATCCATTAAAGACTGTTCTTGGAAGTCTTCCTATTCTCTCTCATTGAGGATGGATTCCTGCATGCCTCTAGGAGCTGCACCTGCTCAAAACTCTCAATGGTATGTGGTTTATGAAATTGATATCATTACTTTGCAAGAAACCTTGTATGTCAGAATTCATATATATGAATTCTGACATATATATAGATATATAGATATAGATATAGATATAATATAGATATAGATATCTTTCCCTCCCCACCCATGTTAAACTCCAAGGCCCTCATGGGAGGAGTATGAACCAGCCCTAAACACAACCCTCTCAGCCAAATCTAAATGACATGGAACACAGACTCTTCCTCTTTCCCTGCCTCTAGGATGACACCAGCATTTTTCCTGCCCCCAGAAGTCTGGTCAACCAAACCATATAGTCAACAGCCGTGTGTGTAGAGGTTTTGACTATCTCTTCAAAAATTAGAATGGAGAATGCTGAATATGTGTATCAGACACTAATATAAACTATTTTGAACGCACTTTAACTTAGAGAATACCTTGAAGAAGCATCATGGTGAAGTAGCAACAAATACAACACATAATGCCAAACGGTGCTAGATTCAAATTCAGTCTCATGACTTACAGCCATAGAAATGCTCCAATTTTGTTTCTTAATCTTTAGAATGAGGATTGTTGTGCATACAGAGTAAAAATATATAGAAAGTATGTGGTACAATGCCTACAACAAAAGGTCAGGAGTCCCCAAGATGGTGGACACCTTTAAAAACATAACTGTCGGGGCACCTGGGTGGCTCAGTGGTTAAAGCCTCTGCTTTCAGCTCAGGTCATGATCTCAGGGTCCTGGGATTGAGCCCCACGTCAGACTCTCTGCTCAGTGGGGAGCCTGCTTCTCTCTCTCTCTCTGCCTGCCTCTTTGCCTACTTGTGATCTCTGTCAAATAAATAAATAAAATCTTAAAAAAAAAAAACCCATAACTGTCTGGGCAGCTCTACCTACATGTGATTCACAAAAGAGGCAACACCCAGTCAAAACTGGGAAACACCACCCTAAGTTCTTAACAAATACTAGTTTCCCTGACTTCCCTTCTCTATCTAAAGAAAGGATGAAGGGTACATGCTGTATTTTGATTCCCAAAGCTTACTGATTTTTTTTTAAAGATTTTATTTATTTATTTGTGAGAGAGAGAGAGAGAGAGAGAGAGAGGCAGCGAGCACAGGCAGACAGAGTGGCAGGCAGAGGGAGAAGCAGGCTCCCCGCCGAACAAGGAGCCTGATGTGGGACTCGATTCCAGGACGCTGGGATCATGACCTGAGCCGAAGGCAGGCAGCCGCTTAACCAACTGAGCCACCCAGGTGTCCCAAAACTTACTGATTTATAACTGGAATTCTGAACCCACTGACCATCATCTTCCCATTTCCTCCACTCCCAGCCCTGGCAACTAATATTCTACTCTCTGTTTCCATGAGTTTGACTTCTTCAAGATCCCGCATGTGATATCATATACTATTTGTCTTTCTCTGACTTATTTCAGTTAACTTAATGTGTTCAGGGTCTAAACCCATTGCAAATGGCAGGATTTCTTGTAGCTGAATAATATTCCATTATCCTTCTAGCTATCCATGTGTATATATATAGAGAGAGTCTTTATTCACTTAACCAGTGATAGATACAGGGTTTTTTTTTCATATCTTGATTAATATGGGTAATGTTGTGAAGAACATGGGAGTCCAGGTATCTTTTCAAGATTCTAATTTCATTTAATTTAAAATAGAATTAATTCAATTCTAATTTCAAAGTAAATTTCATTTACTTTGTCTAGATACCTGGTAGTGGATCATAGGATAGTGCTATTTTTAATATTTTGAGGAACCTCCATTCTGTTTTCCATTGTGGCTGCATCAATTTACATTCCCACTATCAGTGCACAAGGGTTCCATTTTCTCCATGCCCTTCTCAGCACTTTTTTTAAAGCTTTTATTTATTGATTTGAGAGAGAGAGAGATCACAAGCAGGCAGACAGAGGCAGGTGGAAAGGGGGAAACAGGCTCCTCACTGAGCAGAGAGCCTGATGTGGGGCTCGATCCCAGGACCCTGAGATCATGACCTGAGCAGAAGGCAGAGGCTTAACCCACTGAGCCACCCAGGTGCCCCCTTTCTCAGCACTTCTTATCTAGTCTTTTTGATGATAGCCATTCTAATAAGTGTGAGGTGATATCACACGTGATTTTGATTTGCACTTCCCTGATTAGTGATGTTGAGCATCTTTTCATGTATCCATATATTCATTGATTTGGATGACTTCTTTGAGAAAACATCCATTCAGTTCCTCTGCCCATTTTTTATTGCACTGTTTGTTCTTTTTAATTGAGTTGAACAAATTCTTACCTATTTTGAACATTAATTCCTTATCTAACATATCATTTGCAAATATTTCCTCCCATTCAAGGTTGCCTTTCCATTTTGTTGATTATTTCTTTTGCTGTGCAGAAGCTTTTTAGTTTGATGTAATCACACTTATTTTTGCTTCTGTTGCTTGTATGTTTGGTGTCATGTCCAAAAAATCATTCCAAAAACCAAAGTCAAGGAGATATCACCCTGATTTTTCTTCCGAGAGTTTTATTGTTTCAGGTCTTACATTTAAATTTTTAATCCATCCCACATTAATTTTTGTAAGCAATGTAAGGATCTAATTTCATTCTTTGGCATGTGATTATCCAGTTTTCCCAATACCATTAATTGAAGAGACTATTCTTCCCTCACTGAGTATTCTTGGTTCCCGTTAACTTTTTTTAGCCATATATGAAAGGATTTATTTCTAGGCTATTGTTTCTGTCCAATTGGTCTATTTGTCCATTTTTATGCCAGAACCATACTGTTTGGGTTACTGTAGCTTTGCAGTATAGCTTGAAATCAGGAAGTGCAATGTCTCTAGCTTTGTTCTCCTTTCTCAAGATTGTTTTTGCTTGTGGGGGTCTTTTGTGGTTCCATACACATTTTAGGACATTTTTCCTTTATTGAAAAAAATGCCATTGGAATTTTGATAGGGGTTGTCTTGAATTTATATATGGCTTTGTGTAGTATGGAAACTTTTAAAATATTCATTCTTCCAATATCTTTCCACTTATTTTTGTCTTCTTCATTTTCTTTCATCAAAGTCTTATGGCTTTCAGGTAGAGCTCTTTCATTTCCTTAAGTAAATTTATTACTGAGTATTTTATTTTATTGATGATAATGTAAAATGAGATTGTTTTCCTTAATCCTTTTCAGATTTTTTTTTAATATTCTTTTAAAGAATTTATTTATTTTTCAGAGAATGAGAGAGAGAGAGAGAGAGAACACAAGTAGGGGGAGCAGCAGGCAGAGAGAGAGAAGTGGACTCCCCACTGAGCAGGAAGCCCAATGTGGGACTTGATCCCAGAACCCTGGGATCATGACCTGAGCAGAAGGCAGACATTTAACCAACTGAGCCACCAAGGGAATTCCCAGATGTTTTGTTGTTAATACAAAGAAATACAGCTAATTTCTGTATGTAATTTTGTATCTTGCAACTTTACTGAATTTGTTTATTAGTTTTAACAGTTTTGGGTGGATTTTTCAGGGTTTCCATACACAATATCATATCATCTACAAACAAAAACAATTTTACTTCTTTTTTTCCAATTTGAATGCCTTTTATTTCTCTTTTTATTTTTGACTACTCTAGTTGGAACCCCCAGTACTATGTTGAATAAAATTGGCAAGAGGGGGCACTCTTGTCTTGTTCCTGATCTTAGAGAAAAAGCTTTCAGTTTTTACTGTTGAGTATGATTTTAGCTGTGGGCTTCTCATATACGGCTTTTATTATGTTGAAGTACGTTCTTTCTGTACTCAAGTTGTTGAGAGTTTTTATCATGAGAGGATGTTATATTTTATCAAATGCTTTTTCTGCATCTATTGAAATGATCATATGATTTTTTTTTATTCTATTAACTCTTCATATCACATGTATTTAATTTGTATATGTTGACCCATCTTTGCACCCCAGGAGTAATTCCCATTTGGTCAGGTGTATGATCCTTTTAATGTGCTGTTCAATTTGGTTTGCTTGTATTTGTTGAAAATTTTTGCATCTACATTCATCAAGGATGTTGACCTATAATTTCCTTTTCTTTTTAAAAAAAATATTTTTAATATTTCATCCATTCATTAGTTAGAGAGAGAGAGCAAGCACAAGCAGACAGAGAGGCAGGCAGAGGCAGAGGGAGAAGCAGGCTCCCTGCCGAGCAAGAAGCCCGATGTGGGACTCGATCCCAGGACGCTGGGATCATGACCTGAGCCGAAGGCATCCGCTTAACCAACTGAGCCACCCAGGCGTCCCTTTAATTTCCTTTTCTTGAAATGCTTTGATATCAGGGAAATGCTGGTTGGCCACTCTCTCTTACTCACTCCTGGATCATTCACCCTAGGGAAAGGAAGTTACCCTATTGAAAATCTCATGTGCTGTGTAACTGGGGCCTTCCAATATCCATATGAATGAGCTTAGAAGTGGACTCTCAAGCTGTCAGCTTCCACTACAGTGAGATCAGATTGCTAACTAACAATTTTGTCTGCAACTTCATGAGAGACCATGAAGCAAAGGCACTCAAGCTATGCTATGCCTGGATTCTTAACTTACAGTAACTGTGATGTAGTAAACGCTTATTTCTTTAAGTCAGTCACTTCTGGGGTAGTTTGTTACATATCAATGCATTAATTAATTAGTTTAACTCACAAATGAGATTATACTTATGATAATATCAAATATTTAAATGTAGGTTTAAATTAGTTTTTAATTCATCATATTTAATAGGAAAGTATATCTTTTTTTAAGAATTTATTTATTTATTTGACAGACAGAGATCACAAGTAGGCAGAGAGGCAGGCAGAGAGAGAGGAGGAAGCAAGCTCCCCACTGAGCAGAGAGCAAGATGTGGAGCTCGATCCCAGGACCCTGGGATCATGACCTGAGCCGAAGGCAGAGGCTTTAACCCACCAAGCCACCCAGGCGCCCCAGTAAAGTATATCTTTTAAATAACTTGTCTGCAGTATGCATTTCCCAGTACACATATATTATAAAGTTACTTTAATATGAGTTATTTTTCAAACTACACTTTAACTTGTCTGCAGTATGCATTTTCCAGTACACATTATAAAGTTAATTTAAAATGAGTTATTTTTTCAAACTACACTTTAAAAAGCATACTTACGAGGTCATAGTTATAGAGAGGCTGACATACTTTTTCTAGAGTGTACAAGTATCTGACATTATCTTTTGATTCATTTGCTGTATCTGTTATTCTTGCATCCAAATCACGCCAATTCTAAGAAAAAATGTATAAGAATATCATGAAATATCCAAATATATCACTGTAGTTAATTTTAATCAAGAAATTCAAGCTATCTTCCCTAAAGTAGTTGATACTAAAATGTGAATATGCATTTTTTCTTATATTATTTAAGACTTAAGGCTATTATAAATACCTTAAATGGCTTAGTAGAACGGAAGGCTCATTCTGTTTGTAATTAACATCCTGTTTGTAGGATTAAACTGGACTTGCTCCTATGTGGAGTGATTTTTCTAGGTTACTTATTTGTGATATTACATTACTTTGGATCTTTGAAAATAGGATATATACACAGACGGAAAGATATAGATACATAGATACAGATGTAGATAGGTATAGTTTTGTTTTTTTTTAAGGAATAATGCAGCAAAAGAAAATGACCCAGAAAGAATCAAACCAAATTGTGGAATAGTGGACAGGAGATGTATACTGACAGCATTATTTTTGTTTTTGACTTTCTATATAATTCTCTACCTCTCTGAGCCTCATTGATTCATAGTTTCAAAAACAAATTAAAAATAAATGGCAATCACCCTACAGGAGTATTGTCAAAATTGGTGTGAAAATATTGAGAAATAAACATTTCTATACTTCTTTTTTTTTCTTTGTGAAATAATTGTAGAATATAAGAAAGCCTTATTCAAAATTTAACACTTGTAAGTATATGGTTCCAGCATATGATGTGAAGAAGCAGTTCAAGAAGGGTAATTTTCCAGTTGGTTGTTCAGAAACATAGCAAATTTTAAAATAAAAGACATTTTACCTTCAACAGTTTGGAGTGTGCAACATTAAGCACATTGATGACAGCCTTACAAGTTGGCCCTTTAATCTGTTCAATGATGTAGTTGAATTTGGCTGACATGCGCTTCCAGTGTTCCAATTCGGTGAGTGGACCTGAGTCATCAGCTTCTTTTCTCATTTGCTCACTCTCGATAAGTACCTGCAATCAAAAGAATTCACAGAATATAGAAATGTTACTTTCTCCTTTGGTAAATCCTCATTATTTGCATCTTTTCAAAGAGAGCTTATAAAAAATAACTTTCAGCACTGAAGAATATTAAAAACTCTAAGCAAATTGAGAACAAAAGGGAATTTCCGTCTTTTTCTTTTTTTTAAAGATTTTATTTATTTGACAGAGACAGAGATGGTGAGAGATGGAATACAAACAGGGGTAGTGGGAGAGGGAGAAGCAGACTTTCCACTGAGCAGGGAGCCTGATTGCAGGGCTTTATCCCAGGACTCTGGGGTCATGACCTTAGCTGAAGGCAGACACTTAATCACTGAACCATCCAGGTGCCCAAAAGGGAATTTAACATGACAAATAGTACCTACCAAAAATCTACAGCAAACTCATACTTAAAGATGAAATTTCATAAAATATCACTTTAAAGGGCAAGACAAGTTTGCCACTAACACTGCCCACTTCTATTCAACCTGGTAATAAAGGTCTCCAAACAAGATAACTAGAGTTAACAAAGGCATAAGAATTGGAAATGAAAAAACAAGAATGGCATATTCAAAGATGATATGGTTGGTTACGTTTTTAAAATTCAAAAATATCTGAAGATAAACTTTTACACTTAGTAAAAGTGAATAATTCAGTAAGATTATTGCATGTATACAAGTATATATAAATATCAGTAGCATTTCTCTATAAATAAGGCATCTAGCAAACCGAAAATGTAATTTCTTAAAAAAGAGCATTTGTTATTATAATAAATAACAACAATGATAAGATATCTAGAGATTAGCAAAGGACGTACAATATTGATAAAATTAGAAAACTTACTTTCAACATACAAAAGAAAACCCAAATAAGTGGAGAGATACCATGTTCATGGATGGAAAAATTCAACCATATAAAGATGACAATTTTCTTTAAATTAATGTATATATTCAACAAAAAAAAAAATCAAAATCTCAATAGGGTTTTTTATGATACTTGACAAACTAGTCTTAAAATTAATTTGGGAAAACAATTAACCAGAAATAATCAATGTAATTTTGAAGAAAAATACAGAAAGGGACTTGCCATGCCAAATACTGAGTTAGTGAAAAACTACAGAAATGAAAGCAATATTACATGAGTGTAAAACCCAGATAAGTACACCAGTGGGACCAGACAGTGGGATTTTGAAATTTAATATATTACAGAAGTATTATTAAAAATGTGTTAGGAAGGGTGCCTCGGTGGCTCAGGTGTTTAAGCAACTGCCTTCAGCTTGGGTCATGGTCCCAGAGTCCCAGGATGGAGTCCCGCATCAGGCTCCCAGCTCCATGGGGAGTCTGCTTCTCCCTCTGACCTTCTCCCCCCTCATGCTCTCTCTTACTCTCTCTCTCTAATAAGTAAATAAAATCTTTTTTAAAATGTGTTAGGGAAAAATGGACTAAAACTATGGAAAGAGCCCAGATGCCCATTGACAGATGAATGAATAAAGAGGATGTGATATATACATATACATATACAATGTAATACTATGCAGCCATCAAAGAGAAGAAATCTTGCCACTTGCAACAACATAGATGGAACTCAGGGTATTATGCTAAGCAAAATAAGTCAATCAGAGAAAGACAATTATCATATGATTTCACTCATATATGGAGACCCTCCCCAATGTCCATCACCAGCCACCCCATCCCTCTCACCCCCCCTTCTATCCAGCAACCCTCAGTTTGTTTCCTGAGATTAAGAGTCTCTTATGGTTTGTCTCCCTCTCTGGTTTCCTCTTGTTTCATTTTTCCCTCCCTTCCCCTATGATCCTCTGTCTTGTTTTTCAAATTCCTCATATTAGTGAGTGCATATGATAATTATCTTTCTCTGATTGACTTATTTCGCTTAGTATAACACCCTCAAGTTCCATCCATGTCATTGCAAATGGCAAGATTTCAGGGGTTTTGGTGGCTGCATAATATTCCATTGTGTACATATACTACATCTTCTTTATCCATTCATCTGTTGATGGACATCTAGGCTCTTTCCATAGTTTGGCTATTGTGGACATTGCTGCTGTAAACACTGGGGTGCATGTGCCCCTTCAGATCACTACATTTGTATCTTTAGGGTAAATGCCCAGTAGTGCAATTGCTGGAAGAGACTTTTTTTTTTTAAGATTTTATTTTATTTATTTGACAGACAGAGATCAAAAGTAGGCAGAGAAGCAGGCAGAGAGAGAGGAGGAAGCAGGCTCCCCACAGAGCAGAGAGCCCGATGCAGGGCTCGATCCCAGGACCCTGAGATCATGACCCAAGCCGAAGGCAGCCGCTTAATCCACTGAGCCACCCAGGTGCCCTGAAGAGACTTTTTTTAAAAAAAAGATTTATTCATTTGACAGAGAGAGAGGCAGAGGCAGTGGGAGAAGCAGGCTCCCCTCTGAACATGGAGCCTGATGTGGGGCTCAATCCCCAAACCCTGAGATCGTGACCTGAGCTGAAGACAGATGCATAACTGATTGAGCCACCTAAGCACCCCCAAGAGACTCTTAATCACAGAAACAAATTGAGGGTAGCTGGAGGGGAGGGGGGAGAAGGATGGGGTAACCGAGTGATGGACATTAAGGAGGGCAAATGATATAATGACCACTGGGTATTATATAAGACTGATTAATCACTGAACTCTACCTCTGAAACTAACAGTATACTAAATGTTAATTAATTAAAATAAATAAATAATTTTTAAAAAGGAAACAATAGGCTATTAATTAAACAGCTCAGTTTTGGGACAATTGGCTAACTGTATGAAAAAAAACAAAATTAATTTCCTACCCTACATACACACACACAAATAATTCTGGATATACTAAAAATTTACATGTTATAAACAGCATGGCAAAGCTTTTAAAGAAAATATACGAGATGAGGATAAAATTATAAAGTAAAAGCATGCAACTGAACACCATAATTGTCAGGGAAATGGTTGCCACTAGGGGGAAGAAAAGGGTGTTGAAACTGGGAAGAGGGCTGCATGGGGATTGTAAGGTGTTGCTGCTTCTTAACTTGTGCAAAAAGCTACATGAATGCTCATTTTACAATAATTCATTTCTTTTATTGTATTCATTTCTGTAGGTTTCACTGTTTAAAATAAATAAATAACTTAAGAGAATATCTTTATAATACTAAACATGGGTTCCTTAAGTAAAATACAAAAAAGCAAAAAGTTCCTAGCCACTGGAGGTAACAAAGTTGAAGCTAGATTACAATTTGTAATGTACATTAAAATGTAACAATGTACATTAAATGTACATTAAAATGTACATTAAAACAAATGTACAAATGTACATTAAAATGTAAAACTTTGGGGGCACTTGGGTGGCTCAGTGGGTTGAAGCCTCTGCCTTCAGCTCAGGTCATGATCTCAGGGTCCTGGGATCAAGCCCCACATTGGGCTCTCTGCTCAGCCAAGAGCCTGCTTCCCCCTCTCTCTCTGCCTGCCTCTCTGCCTAATTGTGATCTCTCTGTCAAATAAATAAATAAAATCTTCAAAAAAATAATATAAAATAAAATGTAAAACTTTCACATGACTAAAGACACCATACCAAATTAAGATCTAGGACACAATGTGGACCAACAAAGGATTAACATCTGGAAAACAGTATTTAAACTCCAACATTTCAGTAAGATATCATCCAGCAATCTGAACTAAAGGAACTCAACAAATGATGTGAACAAGGAACTCAACAAAGAGGAAACCTAAATAGCCACTGAATGTGCTCAACCCTCAACAGAAGTCAGAGAAATGCAAAATAAGATATAATTTCACACCCAACATCCTGGCAAAGATTAAAAGTCTAACAATTGAAAGTGTAACAAAAGATCTGAAGAAATGGGAACTCTCATATGCTTCTGAAAAATAAGTTAATATAACCACTCATAAAGGGCTTTGTAATATCCAGTAAAGATTTATATACTACTTCTCTCAGCAATTCCACTGAGAAATTCTGGAATATGTGCAAAGGAGATCTGAACAGAAGTATTCATTGAATATGTATTATTACTGTTTGTAATAGCAAAAAAGAAGAAGAAGAAAGAAAAGACAGAAACTGTCCTTCTGAAGGAATGGATGAATAAACCTCTTTACCTCCTTAAACAGGGGATATTAGACATGATTTAAATGTGTCCTTGATGTGTGAAAATTTATATAGCAATCTGACTTCTTTATAGAGGAACATCAGACAGTAATTAATTGAACAATTTAATTTACTTGAACCAACATAGATGAAAGAGAATACTAAATGAGAAAAAAATAAACTGTAAAATGATATTTAATGGTGTTATACCATTTGTGTAAAGATTTTAATCAAAAATATATATTCTGTATTTATATATATATATACATAATTTATTTATATATATAATTTAAAGCTTATAAGTACTGAAGCACAATAAATGTGTGAAACTTTCAGGAGAATGAAAGAAAACAATAACATCAGGACAGTGGTAATACAGAGAGAGGGAAAAGGGATGGGTTGGAGGCTTTTGTGAAAATAAAACAGATCAGAAGCGAATGTGGCAAACAGTATCTGTTTAATCTCAAGAGTCCTTGTTTCAGGAGTCATTATTATTTTATTTTCTGTACTTTTTATGTTTATAATGTTACATTATTTATTTATTTTTATTTTTTAAAAGATTTTATTTATTTATTTGACAGACAGATATCACAAGTAGGCGGAGAAGCAGGAAGAGAGCAAGGAGGAAGCGGGCTCACTGCTGAGCAAGGAACCCGATGCGGGGCTTGATCCCAGGACCCTGGGACCATGACCTGACCTGAGCCGAAGGCAGAGGCTTAACCCACTGAGCCACCCAGGCGCCCCTTATTTATTTATTTTTAAGTAGCCTCCACCCCCAGCATGGAACCCAACAAGGGGCTTGAATTCACAACCCTGAGATTAAGATCTGAACTTAGACCAAGAGTTGAACCCTTAACCAACTGAGCCACCCAGGAGTCCCATGACTCCACATAATTTAAGTTGTGATATAATGTTTTAAGAATACAAAGAGGTAAAATACATAGTTGATTTTTCAGACTTATGAAGGTGCTTTCCTTAATTCATGAAATAATTATTTGCTTTTAATTTTAACCATGGTGTATGGAACTCTTTCCTGATCTTATCACAATCTTCCCCATCTCCTTAAATAGAAGATACTAAAGATAGTTTCAAGTTTTCCTAAATGGCTGAAAGTCTATATAGCTTGAATCACTGAATTAAAGAATGAAAATGGACCTTAAGAATGACCTAAATCAGGGGTGCCTGGGTGGCTCAGTGGGTTGAAGCCTCTGCCTTCAGCTCAGGTCATGATCCCAGGGTCCTGGGATCAAGCCCCAAGGGCTCTCTGCTCTGCAGGGAGCCTACTTCTCTCTCTCTCTGCCTGCCTCTCTGCCTACTTGTGATCTCTGTCTGTCAAATAAATAAATAAATAATCTTAAAAAAAAAATTAACTAAATCAAACAACTCCTTTGATGTTTAATTCCTGTTACAACATTATTTATAGATAATTATCAGCCTCAAAGTGGATACTTTCAGGAATGCAGCACATTCTAACTTTTTTTGTGTGGAGAGGATTCTTTGAGAAAGTTACCCTGATTTCTAAAATTAAAAATCTGTCTCCTTATAGCTATCACATTCTGGTCTTACTTCTGCCATTTAGGACCACACATTGAAAGTTTTGGCTTTCAATGACATGAAATTCCATCAAATATTTGAGATATCATGATACTCCCAAGTCCGTTTTTTTCCCCCAGGTCAAATATCTCCATATATTTTCCTTGAATGATATTGTTTATATCCTTGGCCTATTTTTTCTATATTGCTCATTTCTTAATGATTTATAGAAGTTCTTTATATATTATGGATACTAACTCTTTGTTATATATGCTGATAATATTTTCCCCCAGAATATCATTTATTTTTTAGTTTTTCCCATGATAATTTTTGCCATATGGAAGTTCTTAGATTTTTTCATATAGTCAAGTATGTCAGTTTTTTTTTTCTTCATGGTTTCTGGGTTTTGCATCTTAAGAACATATTAATATAGTCCTGTGTTGTCTTCTGGTTCATTTACAGGTTTTGTTTATTTTTCACCTTACTTATTTAAGATTGCATTCATTCACTCAAAGGATCTTTGAAATTCATCCATGATGGGGCGCCTGGGTGGCTCAGTTGGTTAAGCAACTGCCTTTGGCTCAGGTCACGATCCCGGAGTCCTAGGATCGAGTCCCATCGGGCTCCCAGCTCCATGGGGAGTCTGCTTCTCCTTCTGACCTCCCCTCTCATTCTGTCTCACTCTGTCTCTCTCTCTCAAATAAATAAATAAAATCTTTTTTTTAAAAAAAGAAGAAATTCATCCATGTTGTTGCATGTATCTGTTTTTAAGTTTAAGCTTTCATATTTATGTCTATAACCCATCTTGATTAATTTTTGTGTATGACAAGAGGTCAAGAACAAGGATTAGGTTTATTTTATTTATTTGTTTGATTGTTTTATTGGTCAAGGTTTATTTTAGATGTCACAGTTCAGATTTTTATTTCAGATTAAAGATCTTTTCCATTTTCTGCATTGATTCTGCTTAATTGGAGCTATCTGTTGCAATTGCCCAACTTGATTTTCTTATTTCAAGTTGCTAAATCTCAAGTTATTTTCTTTTGCTTTCTCATTTTTATGAAAGAAAATCTGTATTGATTGATCATAATAGTTGGAGAGGATCTCCTCAGCCATTGTGTAGGACAGACCCTAATTCCCACAATGGGTTATAATTCCCCCTTCCTCCAGTGACATAGTAGGTGAGTACAGAAGTCCTGTGGTGCCCAATTACCCACTTCAATTTCCTAGTGACACTTGGAGAAATTCTGTGGCCAGCACGCCATACCCCAGTTGGAGTTTCCAAAGTCCTCCAATGTTTCCCTTCCAACTGTACCTCCTTCTTTCTAACATAGTTCTAAGAGAGGTAAAATTGAAAATGCTCTAACTCTGGGGCACCTGGGTGGCTCAGTGGGTTAAAGCCTCTGCCTTCTGCTCAGGTCATGGTCCCAGGGTCCTGGGATCAAGCCCCGCATCGGGCTCTCTGCTCAGCAGGGAGCCTGCTTCCTCCTCTCTCTCTGCCTGCCTCTCTGCCTACTTGTGATCTCTGTCTGTCAAATAAATGAAAGAAAGAAAGAGAGGAAGAAAGAAAGAAAATGCTCTAACTCTGGCTTGGTCAAGATTTTTTTTTATCTTAGTCTTCACTTAACTGAGTATTTTCTTCTTTACTTCCACTGTCCTGTGTTCATGTATAAGAGATCTGTGAGTTGGCTCCTAGTGTCCTCTTTCAGTTTAGAGCAATTACATAGTAGCTAATTTGGGGCTATATGTATAGTGTAGGTTTGTACCTCTCAGAATGTTGACATATGCCCCATTCCTATTGTTGCTTTTCCTACTACCAGAGAAAAATTTGACCAGGGAGTTGCAGTACTCACATGAATTAGCTTAGTTTGAACCGCTTGGTCAACACAGATAATTCCACTGATCAAGAACTATTTATTTAGTGTCTAGCACTGTGATTATAGTCACTTCCTTGTTATCTTCTTCCTTTCACTTATGAAGAGTATAAGCAATATACAAACTACTGGAAATGAACACCAACTATTCCTAATTACTCATTTCTCCATTCTCAACTCATATTGTTATGGTTCCCTCCTTAAAAGTGAAAAACATTTAAAACTGATTTTCAGGGACACGTTTGTGGCTCAGTCATTAAGCGTCTGCCTTCAGCTCAGGTCATGATCTCAGGGTCCTGGGATCGAGCCCAGCATCCGGCTCCCTGCTCAGTGGGAAGCCTGCTTTTCCCTCTCCCACTCCCCCTGCTTGTCTTCCCTCTCTCTCGCTGTGTCTCTGTCTGTCAAATAAATAAAATATTTTAAAAAGAATAAAATAAAATAAAATTGATAGAGAACAATGATTTGCACTAGAGTCAAGAATAGGCTAAGTTTCATAACATAATCTGCAAGACTCCTCTTCCCTTTACTTTTAGGGACAAAAATGCAATGGCTAGGACACAGATGAAGACTGCACTCATATCTGGTGTAATTACTTGAGTTAGCTCACCTGTTCAATCTGTTTATACCATGTCATCAGCACCTCCTCCAGCTGACGAACAGTTTCTGAATTGCTAGCTGCAGCTGTCACTTCTTCAAATGTGTGCAGTTTGGAAAAATCGATATTGTCTACCTTCTTTAACATAACTGTCCCCTCGATACTTACTCTAGCACCTAAGAGGGAAGAAACAATTTTGAGAAGAGGTTTTTAATGTCAATGTGTGGTTTCCAGCTATAATTACTCAAATGTTAAAGACTGAATACCTTATGGAAATATAATACAAATTGATCATTAGATTGTGACATGATAGTTTTTAATAATATTATTTTAATAACATAAAATAAAATTATACATTTTTTTTAAAGAATTTTTATTTATTTGTCAGAGAGAGAGCAGGAGCGAGCACAGGCAGACAAAGTGGCAGGCAGAGGCAGAGGGAGAAGCAGGCTCCCTGCTGAGCAAGGAGCCCCATGTGGGACTTGATCCCAGGACGCTGGGATCATGACCTGAGCCGAAGGCAGCCGCTTAACCAACTGAGCCACCCAGGCATCCCAAAATTATACATTTTTAAAAGAGCTAATAGTGAAGCAGTATTTTATTTATTTTTTTTTAAGATTTTTTTTTTATTTGTCAGAGAGAGAGAGCGAGCACAGGCAGACAGAGTAGCAGGCAGAGGCAGAGGTAGAAGCAGGCCCCCTGCCAAACAAGGAGCCCGATGTGGGACTCGATCCCAGGACGCTGGGATCATGACCTGAGCTGAAGGCAGCTGCTTAACCAACTGAGCCACCCAGGCGTCCCGTGAAGCAGTATTTTAAAATGCAGTGAAATTTTTCGTTAATAATTTAGGAATACTTCTATATACAGAAGTATAGACTGTACATAGCCAGTTTAACGATCCTAGCTAGGGGATCATCTCCTTGTAGTGATGGAGGTTTTTGGGGGTTTTTTTGGTTTTTATTTTATTTTATTTATTTATTTGACAGGGAGAGAGAGGCACAAGCAGGCAGAGCAGCAGAGCGAGGAGAAGCAGGCTCCCCCGCCAAGCAGGGAGCCAGATTCCAGGACCCTGAGATCATGACCAGAACCTAAGGCAGACACTTAACCAACTGAGCCACCAGATGCCCCCAGTAAAGGAGTTTTTGACAAAGCAATTATAAATAACATTTTTTTAGCGTATCCTATCATGGTTTTAATTGAGAACCTAGTTGGTTTGCCAGCTAAAAATCTTTGATCACAGATATAAGTGGACCACGCAGAGAAGGCAACCCCAAAACTTAATGGGATGGTTTCCTTAGTTTCCAACAGTTTCCTTAGTTTCAATACAATCTGCCCTGAATGTCTGCAGATGCTTCATGCTGACCAAATATTCATAGTTAAATAAACTCAAATAATTGAGAGAATAATTGTCTTCCTTAATGGAAAAGCATTTGTCAACCTCAGAAAATTTTAGAATGAAGTACAGAAATATTTAAGGGAATCAAAGCCATTATATTAATACTGTTGCTTTAAAGAATCTGTGCAAAAATTATGTACCTGTAATGTTTAACAGCTTTTGCCCCAATCTATCAGACTGCTTTGTAACCACAATTTAAAATAAATAATTAAGTGATCTAAAAAAATAATAATATAAGAATAGAATCCTCCCACTACAATGGAAGAAAAAAAAACACATCATACTCCTGCAAAGATCCCTGGAAATGAAAGGATCTAGGGATCTGATTTCTTACCTCTAGGTCTCATAATTACTTTGATTAACAATTTCTTTTAAAACAGAATATTTTTCCTCTAATGATAACCTTTAATAACACATCTTACAGGAGTGCCTAGGTGGCTCAGTAGGTTAACCATCTGCCTTCATCTCAGGTCATAATCCCAGAGTTCTGAGATTGAGCCCCATATCCAGCTGCTTGCTCAGCAGGGAGTCCACTTCTCCCCTTGCCCCTCCCCCTGCTCATGAGCTTGCATGTGCTCTCTCCCTCTCAAATAAGTAAGTAAAATCTTTTTTTTTTATATTTTATTTATTTATTTGACAGAGATCACAGGCAGGCAGAGAAGCAGAGAAGCAGGCTCCCTGCTGAGCAGAGAGCCCGATGCGGGGCTCAATCCCAGAACCCTGGGATCATGACCTGAGCCAAAGGCAGAGGCTTTAACCCACTGAGCCACCCAGGTGCCCCAATAAGTAAAATCTTTAAAAAATAACATATCTTATAGTTAATTTGCTCATTTTTAGCAATTTACTAAGTATTAAATTTTATACTTACCATCTAAAAATGAAAGGTATCTGCTGATGGTTTCAGTGAAAATGTGTTTTTCAGATTCTCCTTGCTTGGACTGGTTTAGAGCACCCCAATTATTTGTTGCAAGAATAGCTGGTAGAAATACACTTGACAGCATATTCTTAATCCCATTTAGGATTCCTGTTGATGCATCCAGTACAGTAAATAGCACTTCCTGAAAGGGTGGTGTTCAAAAGTGATTTTATATGCTAATCCCATTAAAGAACTAAAAAATCATAACCTATTTCACACTACAACATGCATAGATAATACTTTTATATACTAATAGGAAGACATAAGTGGTCATGAAAATGAGAGTGCTAAAATCGACAAGTTTATATTCTGCCCCCATTCTAACCATTCACATATAGGTTGATCAAGGTGACACTTTCCTCAGTGCTTTAGTTTCTACCTAGGGAAGGAGACATGGCCTGGAGCCTATACGATGTGAAGGAAATGAAGCTGAGCTTTCTGCAGAAATTGCTTAGTAGAAATGGGACTAGAAAAACTCCAGCAGGATAGGGAAAAACCAATGATACTAGCCCAGTATTTTAAGTGGAAAAAATGATCAGCTCAAGAAATCAAAGGCACAGAAATCATAAATCCAGCATCTATGAGTGTAACACCTAAATTCATACAATTTAAGTGACATGGAAATCCCAAGCCAAGAAATTAAAATTAAAAAAAACTTGCCCAGGACCTGACGGATTCCCTGGGGAATTCTATGAAACATTCAAAGAAGAACTAATACCTATTCTCTTGAAGCTGTTTCAAAAAATAAAAACAGAAGGAAACTTCCAGACTCTTTCTATGAAGCCAGTATTACCTGATCCCCAAGCCAGGCAAAGACCCCACCAAAGAGGAGAATTTCAGACCAATATCCCTGATGAATATGGATGCCAAGATTCTCAACAAGATCCTAGCCAAGAGGATCCAATAGTATATTAAAAAGATTATCCACTATGACCAGGTGGGATTTATCCCTGAGATGCAAGGGTGGCTCAACATTTGCAAGTCAATCAATGTGATAGAACAAATCAATAAGAGAAGAGAGAAGAACCACATGGTCCTCTCAATTGATGAAAAAAAAAGCATTTGACAAAATACAGCATCCATTTCTGACTAAGACTCTTCAAAGTATAGAGATAGAGGGAACATTCCTCAACTTCATAAAATCTATCTATGAAAAACCCACAGCAAATATCATTCTCAATGGGGAAAAGCTGACAGTCTTCCCTTTGAGATCAGGAACATGACACAGATGCTCACTCCCACCACTGTTATTCAACATAGTTCTAGAAGTCCTAGCAACAGCAACAGACAACAAAAAGAAATAAAAGGTATTCAAATTGGCAAGAAATAAGTCAAACTTTCTCTCTTCACAGATGACATGATACTTTATATGGAAAACCTAGAAGACTCCACCCCCAAACTACTAGAACTCATATTGATAGGCTATAAAATCAATGCACAGAAATCAGTTGCTTTCTTACACACTAACAATGAAAATATGGAAAGGGAAATTAGAGAATCAATTCCATTTACTATAGCACCAAGAACCATAAGATACCTGGGAATAAACCTAACCAAAGAGGTAAAGGATCTGTACTCGAGGAACTACCGAACATTCATGAAAAAAATTGAAAAAGACACAGAAAGATGGAAAAGCATTCTATGCTCATGGATCAGAAGAATAAACATTGTTAAAATGTCTATACTGCTCAGAACAATCTACACTTTCAATGCCATCCCAATTGAAATTCCACTGGCATTTTTAAAATGCTGGAACAAACAATTCTAAAATTTGAATGGAACCAGAAATAAGGAAATGTTGAAAAAGAAAAACAAAGCTGGGGGCATCACACTGCCTGATTTCAAGCTTTACTACAAAGCTCTGGTCACCAAGACAGCATGATACTGGCACAAAAACAGACACATAGACCAGTGGAACAGAGTGGAGAGTCCAGATATGGACCCCCAACTCTGTGGTCAAATAATCTTCAACAAAGCAGGAAAAAATATACAGTGGAAAAAAGACATTCTCTTCAATAAATGGTGCTGGGAAAATTGGACAAGTATATATAAAAGAATGAAACCCGACCATTCTCTTACACCATACACAAAGATAAACTTGAAATGGATAAGAGACCTCAACATGAGGTAGGAATCTATCAAAATCCTACAGTAGAACATAGGCAGTAATCTAGGAGAGCATAGGTAGTAATCTCTTCAACATCAGCCACAGCAATTTCTTTCAAGACATGTCTCCAAAGGCAAAGGAAACAAAAGCGAAAATGAACTTTTGGGACTTTATCAAGATAAAAAGCTTCTGCACAGCAAAGGAAACAGTCAACAAAACAAAGAGGTAACCCACGGAATGGGAGAAGATATTCGCAAATGACATTACAGACAAAGGGCTGATATCCAATATCTATAAAGAACTCATCAAACTTGGGGTGCCTGGGTGGCTCAGTGGGTTAAAGCCTCTGCCTTTAGCTCAGGTCATGATCCCAGGGTCCTGGGATCGAGCCCCGCATCGGGCTCTCTGCTCTGTGGACAGCCTGCTTCCTCCTCTCTCTCTCTGCCTCTCTGCTTACTTGTGATATCTGTCTATCAAATAAATAAATAAAATCTTTAAAAAAAAATAAAAAAGATCTCATCAAACTCAACACCCATAAAACAGATAATCACATCAAAAATGGGCAGAAGACATGAACAGACACTTCTCCAAAGAAGACACACAAGTAGCTATCAGACACATGAAAAAATGTTCATCATCACTAGCCATCAGAGAAATTCAAATCAAAACAACATTGAGAGGGCACCTGGGTGGCACAGTTGGTTAAGCAACTGCCTTCAGCTTAGGTCATGATCCCAGAGTCTCAGGATCAAGCCCCACATCAGGCTCCCAGCTCCATGGGGAGTCTGCTTCTCCCTCTGACCTTCTCCCATCTCATGTTCTTTCTTTCTCTCTCTCCCAAATAAATAAATAAAATCTTCGAAAAAAAACCACACATATTGCGATACCACCTTACACCAGTTAGAATGGCCAAAATTAACAAGACAAGAAACAAGAAGTGTTGGAGAGGACGTGGAGAAAGGGGAACCCTCTTACACTGTTGGTGAGAATGCAAGTTGGTGCAGCCACTTTGGAAACAGTGTGGAGATTCCTTAAAAAATTAAAAATAGAGCTACCCTATGACCCTGCAATTGCGCTACTGGGTATTTGCCCCAAAGATTCAGATGCAGTGAAAAGAAGGGCTGTATGTACCCCAATGTTCATAGCAGCAATGGCCACAATCGCCAAACTGTGGAAAGAGCCAAGATGCCCTTCAACAGACAAATGGATAAAGAAGATATGGTTCATATATACAATGGAATATTATGCCTCCATCAGAAAGGATGAATACCCAACTTTTGTATCAACATGGACGAGACTGGAAAAGATTATGCTGAGTGAAATAAGTCAAGCACAGAGAGTCAGTTATATAGTTTCACTTACTTGTAGAGCATAAGGAATAACATGGAGGACATTAGGAGAAGGAAAGGAAAAGTGAATTGGGGGAAATCAGAGGGGGAGACAAATGATGAGAGACTGTGGATTCTGAGAAAGAGGGGATGTGGGTGGGGGTATGGGTGAGCCTGGTGGTGGGTTTTAAGGAGGGCACATATTACAGGAGCACTGGGTGTGGTGCATAAACAATGAATCTTAGAACACTGAAAAAATTAAATTAAATTTTTAAAAAACTTGCCCAAAGCTACTAAAAATTTTTTTCAACTGTGAGTGCACTTAACTCACAGAAGAATACAACAGCTACTAGTCCAGTTTGATGCCATTGATTTGATTTGTACTAAGGTGTCCCAGTCTTTCTCACAATTGCATCTGCACCATTAGGAAAATGTCAGCACAGTAAAAAGGACAAATTTCTTAGTATTAATAATAAATAACATTTTGATCTTGTAGATTCCATGCAAGAGTCTTGGGGACCATGCTGAGGCTCACTGGTATACTGTATGTTCAACTGTGATTGTATTTATACAGTTATAATGATATAAACAAACATCTAGCTAAGCAAAATAGAATATAACTACATTGGAAGAATGAAGGGATAGAACATGGCAGGAGAAGAAGAGGATAAAAAAGAGCTAAACCCTCATCTTCTGTAGGGAAGAGTCAATAGCTAATGTCTAACCTGGTAAAGGAGCAGTTAGAGCCTATTACTTGTTGATATGGAGGCAAGTGAAAGAATCTGCTGAGAGTTAAAGTTTGTTTCTGGAGAGTGAGATAGAAGTCAGTTCTTATAGTAAGACTTCCAGAATCTCTTCCTTTTTAAAAAACTGCATACAACTGTGGCAAAATAAAAACTAAATGATAAAAGAAGAATGTGTTGTCACAGACAAGCTGAAGGGAGAATTCATGAAATGGAAGATACACTGAGGAAACAAATCCACATGTTTGCAGACATCATGGCAAAACAGTTTCAAAGACAAAGGACAAAAACAAAGAAAAGACAGATCACTTATAAAGTACACTCACAGAAGAAGTTTCATCAGCCACCAGAGGTATCAGAACAAAATATCTACAAGGAATTAGAGGGAAATAACTCCCAGGCTAGAATCCAAAACCAAGCTGAACAACCTCTCTTAAAGCAATCTTTTGGCATAAACATATAAGGAGAAAAATTAGGTTGGATTTCAGTTACCTTTCTCGTTGTAAAAAGGAAGACTTTTATTTATTAAGACTCTTTAAAATAATAGACAACTAGTATTTGTTGAGGGACTACTATGTTAGGCAACATAAGAACTTGCTGATATTATCATTTAGTCTCACCAAAATGCTGTAATGTGGGTGTGATCATTCCCAATTTTAGAATGTAAAAACCAATATTAGGGGAATCTGGGAAAGGCATATAGGATGTTTCTGTATTATCTTCTAGCTTTCTGTTAATCTAAAATTATTCTAAATAAAAAGTGAAAAAACAAAGAATATAAAACCCTGAGTCACAGAAAAGCAAAGCAATCTGTCAAGGAGCACTCCACTGGTCAGTGGTGAGGCTAGGAGGCAAATTTGGGTCTATCTGAATAAAACCGCTGTTTTTCCCCGCTGCCTTTCTGGGACTAAGTAAGCAATGTCTAGGTCAATTCTCTCTTCTTTCTGAAACTGTCAAAGAGTTAAAATATTAAGTAAAGAAGAGGCTAAATAAAGTAAGTTATACTCAAAATTGTGTGAACAGCATTAAATTCACTCCCAGTGAATGGAAAGATGGAAATTATTTGCACACCATCTAGAAGAAATGAAATTTACATGAATTTTAAAAGCAGTATCTAAGGGATAAATATCACTGAAACTCTATTATAGTAATTTCTAAGTTTCTTTGAATACATTATTTTTCTTGGAACTCAATTCAGTCCTATGTGTAGAAAGGAGAGAAAGCAAAGTGAAAGTATGACTATGATGATATGTTCAATGTTTATAGGCTGGTAATGTCAATACATGGCAGAATAGAATGGCCCTTATTTTTGTCTCTTAACAAGAACCAGGAATTTGGTTTTTATCCATGGACAAAAGTGGCACTGTGGGAGCTCTGGCATCCAGCACCATCTGCCAAGGAACTCAGGAGGACTCTCACCCACCATGCATCATGTACGCACTGGCATACAGACCGACCTCAGTCCAGGTGTGGAAACTGCAGTGGCCATGTACCAACTCCAATCCCTCTCAGACACTGTCTAGGGGCCCCTAGAAAGCACTCTTAATCACTCACACACAGGAGAGCCTTTGCGAAAGTCCAGATTTCCAGAAAAGAAGTTCCAGCACACAGTTGGAGAAAAAAGAAAAATATATATATATATGCGTTTGGTTGCACTGGATAAAGTAAGAGGAGCAGCTTGACTTTATGTGTATTACCCCTCCCCTAAGGCAGCATAGTTTAGGACAAAGAGAGATCTTCTCAGCCTTCAATTTCTCTTGCAGGGGAAAGTAAGAGTACGTAAGTGAGCATCCAACTTCTCCAGCTGTGTAGGATGCTGCCAAAGAGGTTCATTTCTCTCCCACCCTATCCAGAGTACTAAATCATGAGCTGCATGGCTGCAAGCAGGGGGCAGAAAGAAGCAGAGAGAGTGGCAGAAAAGAGTCTTGGAAGACATTAAAGGGAAGCAGATGACCTGCATCACAGAGTTCATCAAAAAGCCCACCCTAATAGTCTAGCATGGCCACTGGGAACATATGACTCATGGATTCCCCCAACTGGCCCTGGGCACCCCCAGCTCTCAGCATGCCTCAGCCACACATGCCCCCCTGCCCTGTGGCTGGCTCCTTGTGCATGCTCCTGATGGCAGCAGGAAGAGTGAGCTTTGGCAGATGGCTAATGAGTACATGAAGAAAGCCAGCCCAAATCTGTTGGCCAGGGGGAGATCACAAACTTGAGCTTTCACATCACCTTTGGGAAAATGAAAGGGAGGCTGTCATCTTGGTACACTACAGGATTGAGAGAAGGCATACAAACTCAAGAATTCAGCCACAATAAAGGAGAAAAACTGTAGAGCAGGTTTATCCATAGAAGGTCTAAGGGAACCTTAGGATCACCTTAGGGAAGGTATTTCTCTACTAAAGACAATAAAACTGGTGGAGGTAAATATTACCTCAAATGCAAAGATAGCAGTTCAAAACTTTAAGGAACATGAAAAATAAAGGAAATTATATCACCAAAGGATCATAATTAATTTTCTAGTAACCAACCCCAAAGACATGGAAATTTACAATTTACCTGAAAAAGAATTCAACATGGCTATTTTAAGAGAAATCAATGAGTACAAGAAAACACACAAAGATAATTCAATGAAATCAAAAAAACAATACATGAACAAAATGAGAAGTTTAACAGGTTAGAAATCATGAAAAAAGAGCCAAACAGAAATTATGGAGCTGATGAATATGAAGAAATGAAAAATGCAATAGTGATCATCAACAACAGAATGGATCTAAGCAGAAGAAAGAATCTGTGAGATAGAAGAAGGAACTTTGAGTTTATCCTGTCAGAGCACAACAAAGGTTAAAGAGTTTCAGAAACTTTAACCTATGTGAAATATGGGATATCATTGAAAGCACCAATCTGCAAATTATTGGAGTTCTAGCAAGAGAAGAGAGGCAGAAGAGAGCAGAAAGCTTATTTAAAGAAATGGTGACTGAACACTGCTCAAATCTGGGGGAGATTTTGATATTCAAGTTCATGAAGCTCATACATCACCAAAAAAAAAAAAAACAAAACCAAAAAACCAAAACGGAAATAGATCCTTTCCAAGACACATGATAATAAAATTGTCAAAGCTGATGAATAACCAAATTTTCTATCAACATGGATGGGACTGGAGGAGATTATGCTGAGTGAAATGAGTCAAGCAGAGAGAGTCAATTATAAAGTTTCACTTACTTGTGGAGCATAAGGAATAACATGGAGGACATCAGGAAAAGGAAAGGAAAAGTGAACTGGGGGAAATCGGAGGGGAAGATGAACCATGAGAGACTGTGGACTCTAAGAAACAAACTGAGGGTTTTGTAGGGGAGAAGGGTGAGGGGTTGGGTGAGCCTGGTGGTGGGTACTAAAGAAGGCATGTATTGCATAGAGCACTGGGTGTGGTGCAAAACAATGAATCTTGGAACACTGAAAAAATTAAATAAAATTGTTTTAAAAACCTGAAAGACAAAGAGAAAATCTTGAAAGTAGTAAGAGAAAAGAAGCTTGTGCCTTACAAAGGAAGTCAATAAAATTACCAACAACAGATTTCTTAGCAGAAACCTGACAGGCCAGTAATGTGTGGAATGATATATTCAAAGTGCTAAAAGAAAAAAAGTGCCAACCAAGAATCCTCTATCCGGCAAATTACCCTACATCAATGAAGGAGAGATAAAGATTTTCGTGGACAAAGAAAAGCTGAAATAATTCATCAGGAGTAGACCTGCCTTACAAGAAATGCTGAAAGGAGTTCTTCAAGCCAAAATGAAAGGACGGGGTGCCTGAGTGGCTCAGTGGATTAAGCCTCTGCCTTTGGCTCAGGTCATGATCTCAGGGTCCTGGGATTGAGACCCACGTCGGATTCTCTGCTCAGGGGGGAGCCTGCTCCCCCCAACCCCACCTGCCTCTCTGCCTACTTGTGATCTCTGTCTGTCAAATAAATAAATAAAATATTTTTTAAAAAAACAAAATGAAAGGGCACTAATTACGGACTTGAACACATATGAAAATAAATATTACACTAAAAAAGGTAAGTATGCAGTCAAATTCAGAATACTCAAATACTATAATATGAGTAATGTCAACAACATAGCTCTAGTATAAAAGTTCAAGAACGAGAATGATAAAAATAACCATAGCTACAAAATTTGTTAAAGAATACACAGTATAAAAAGAGACACATTGTGACATCAAAAACATAAAAAGGAAGAGCAAAAGGTAGAATTTTGTATGCAATTAAAGTTACTTGTTATCAACATAAAATAAACTGTTGTATCTATAATGTTTTATGTAAGCTTCTTGGTCACAACAAAGCAAAAATCTAGGGTAGATTCACAAAGATTAAAAAGGAAAGGAGCAGAGCATACCACGTGGAAAAACACCAATTTATAAAGGTAACTAGAAATAGAGGAAAAAGAAAAAATAGACATACAGAACAACCAGAGAGCAATCAATAATACAGCATTAGTAAGTCCTTACATCACAATAATTACTCTAAATGTAAATGGATTGAAATCAGCAATCAAAAGGCACAGCATGGCTGGATGGATTAAAAAAGCAAGACCCAACTATTTGCTGCTTACAAGAGACTGACTCACTGTAACCTTAATGATACACATAGGCTCAAAGTGAAAAGAGAAAATATTCCATTATAATAATATAATATAATATAATATAATATAATATAATATAATATACCTCTGAAACCAAAAGGAAGTGGAGGTAGTCATACTTACATCAGGCAAAATACACTTTAAGCCAAAACAGTAACAAGACAAAAAGAAGGTTATTATACAGTGATACAGAAGTCACTTTATCAAAAAGACAAGGCAATCATAAATCTATATGCACCTAACAACAGAGCACACCTAAATTTATTAAACAAATACTAAAAGATCTGAAGGCAGAAACAGACAACACAACTTTCAACAGTAGATAGTCCATCCAGACAAAAAATAAAGAAGGAAATGTTGCACTTGAACTGTAATTTAGACCAAATGGACCTAGTAGTCATGTACAGAACATTCCACCCAATAGTAGAATATATACTCTTCCCAAATGCACATGGAACATTTCCAGGAAAGATCCTATTGTGGGTCACAAAACAGCAAATTTAAGATGACTGAAATCATACCAAATTTTTTTTTACCATCACAATGATATGAAACTAGAAATCAGTAATAGAACAAAAGCTGGAAATTTCACAAATATGTGAAAATTAACACACTCCTGCAAAAACGATGGGTCAAAGAAGAAATCTAAAGGGAAATAAAAAATATATTGAAACAAATGAAAATGGAAACAGAACATACCAAAACCTATAGGATTTGGGATGTAGCAAAAGCTGTTCTAAGAGGGAAGTTTATAGCAATAAATGCCTATGGTAAGAAAAAAAGAAAGATTAAATGACATAACAACTCCTCTAGGAACTTGAAAAAGAAGAACTAAACACACAGTTAGCAGAAGAAAGGAAATAACAAAGAGCAGAAATAAATAGAAACCAGAAAAACAATAGAATGACCACCTATCTGAACTGAGGATATAGGAAAAATAGAGAGAAAATTTGTACAACTAAATAGCAAACAAGCAAACAATCCAATTAAAATATAAGCAGAGAACTGAACAGACATTTTTCTAAAGAGTCATACAAATATCTAACAGGAACATGAAAAGATGCCCAACATCAGTAATCATTAGGGAAATGAAAATCAAAACCACAATGAGCTATCACCTCATACCCATTAGAATGGCTAAATTCTAAAAGACAAGATGATAGGGAGGGATGCCTGGCTAGCTCAGTCAGGGGAGTATGTGACTCTCAACAACCACATAATGAGTTTGACCTCCACTTTGGGTGTAGAGTCTACTTAAATGATAAACTTAAAAAAAAAAGACAAGAGATAAATGTTGGTGAGAATATGGAGAAAAGGGTACCCTAGTGCACTCTTGGTGGGGATGTCAATTGGTGCAGGCACTATGGAAAACAGTATGGAGGTTCCTCAAAAAATTCAAAATAGAACACCATAAAATCCGGCAATCCCACTTCTGGATCTATATCCAGAAGAAATGAAATCAGGATCTTGAAGGGGTATCTTCACTTCCATGTTCACTGCAGCCATTGTGCAGTTCACAATACCAAGATATAGAAACAACCTAAGTGTCCATCTATGGATAAATGGATAAAGTATATATACAGGATATATATATGTAAATATACAGGATAAAATATATATACAGGATAGAATATTATTCCACCACAAGAAGGAAGGGAATCCTGCCTTTGAGACAACATGGGTAGACGTTGAGGACATTATGCCAAATGAAATAAGTCCGACAGAGAAAGACAAATACTGTATGGTCTCACTTATACGTGGAATCAAAAAAAGCTGACCTCATGGAAACAGGGGATAGAATGTTGATTACGAAGGGCTGGGGGTAGGGGAAATCAGGAGATGTTTGTCAAAGCATACAAACCGTAAGTTACAAAATGAATACGTTTTGGGGATCTAACATGCAGCATGGTAATTATAGCTAATAACAATATATATACTCAAATGTTGCTAAGACAGGTCATCTTAAATGTCATTACCAAAAACAAACCAAAAAAAGGTAATTAGGTGAGATGATGGACTACGAGCTGATGCTACAGTGGTAATCAGTTGACAAAAATATCAGTGTATTAAATCAACATGTTACATACAATGTAAACTTTTTGTTAGGTGCATCAGTTAAGCTGGAAAAAACACTTAACTATATATTTGAAAAAATGCAAACATACCTCATGAATATTTTTAACATTTATAGCAATATCACTGTGACAGCGAACAAAAAAGATACATAATCCTTTTAGTTTCTCCGGGGCTGCATTGTCTATATACAGTCTCATCATTTTGGCCCCTTTGGTTGCTCCAGCAATAGTTCGACCACACTCTGAAAACAAAAGTCAAGAGTGTAGTGCGTCATCACAGAACGGATCAACTGTGGTAAATGATTATGGGTATCACAGCATTGCTTCTTGCTTCACTTTACTGTAAGGAATTTTTTGTATGATTGCAATAAATTTTTTGTGTTTTTTTTTAATCTACAAAAAGACATCACTAATTGGAATACTTGAAGTGTGGCATCCTCGGCTTTCTTTCCCCGAATTCTGTGCTTTTGCTCCTTTTGGCCTCACCTCAGGCAGGGTCTTCACACAGACTGTCCTAACCCATCTCCAACGCTTTGCCTCCCCAGTTTCTACTTCTCTTTCAGATATCAGGTGAAACCCAAGTCTCTTAGAAGACTTCACTGATGTCCCAGAGAGGATATAGTCCCCTAGTGAATACAGTCATAGCCCCCAATTATATTAAATTCTTTTTTTGTTATATTGTTCTATTTTATTATTATTGTTAATCTTACTGGGCTTAATTTAGAAACTAAACTTTATGGATATATAGGAAAACATAGTATATTAAATTCTTCCTCAAACTGATTTCAGTGAAAACTAATCATTTAATTTTAAAAACTAGTAAAAGATGAGAATTTTGTTAGATGGTTGGTTGTACTACTAATAAACAAAATTTATCATTCTTCCTAGTCACAATAATTTAAAATATGATAAAAGAAATTTTAAAATCCCTATCCTGAAACCATGATAATATTTTGTCTTCCTAGCCTTCTCTCTTCTGGGTATGGGGGGCTCCTCCTGTCCTGTGATTCTGGGGACACCAGCCTCAGAGCCCTGCCGTGGTGGGCATGTGCAAGCAAGACTGATCAGACTCTCTGGAAGGAGGTCAGTTCCGACTGGAGGCACACAAAGGTAAAAGGAGACTGGAGAGATGTCAATCTGGTGGTGAGTCCTAAGGAAACTGCCTTGAAATCTGTGGAAATGCTCTATGCTTGTCCTTCCCAAGGCCTGGTGGTTCCACTAGTTCTCAATTTTGTGAACAGCCCAGACCTTTTTTTTTTTTTTTTTTTTTTTTTGACTAATGTAAACCAGAGTTTACTGTTTACTGAGGTTGCCTACAACCAAAGAGCCTTGATACATAGTATGTAAGAGCTCATATGCTCATTCATGGAGGTTGGCACAGAGAGGTGCCTCTACCCTTAATAACCTCCCTCCCCTTGTTCCTTGATAAGAAAACCCATCCGGCAAAGAGACAACAGCTTTCTCAGCCCCCCTAACCCTATAGTAGCCACGTGACACAGTTCTGGCTGATAAGCTCACACTTTCTCAATAACAGGGAGAGGTGAGGCCCTTTCCCACAAGCACCTTAGACTTGGATGTGATGGTTAGAGTTTCATCTTATACAGAGCAAATATGAACACAAAAGCCAACATGTTAAAAATGACAGAATAGGAAGAAAAAAAGAATCTGGCTTTTTAATGACAATGCTGAGTATTTGAACCATTGCCAGCCACTGCCCACTTTCTTATGAGAGAAAAATAGAGCCCCTGTTTGTTGAAGACACTATTAGGACTTCCATTACCTACAGCTAAACATATTCTGTATATAACTACATATTCTGTACACCCATCAACAGGGGAATGGTTTCTAAAAACCACAACGCAACTATACTATGGAATACTGCACAACATTTATAAAGCTTTTTTAAAAAAGATTTTATGTATTTATTTGAGAGAGAGAACAGGGCAGAGGGAAAGGGTCAAGCAGACTCCCCGCTGAGTAGGGAGCCTGATGTGGGGCTCTATTCCAGGACTCCAAGATCATGACCTGAGCCAAAATCAAAAGTCAGATATTCAACCAACTGAGCCACCCAGGGACCCCTATACAGTATTTTTTAAATGACATATATAAAAATACATACATATATATGTATCTATATATAACAACATAGAAAATGTCCAGGTTATACTGTCAAATGCAAAACTCAAATCAAGAAAAAAATGTATTATATGATCACATTTTTAAATGATAATATGCATTTATGTATTAGTAGATGCATCTAAGAAATACATGTAGAGGAATATTTGCCTAGCTAATAAATGTATTACTTTTCTAGGTAGCAAAATAATCATTAAAAATATACCTATCTGATGAACACAGATGCTAAAATTCTCACTGAAATACTAGCCAATAGGATCCAACAGTACATTAAAAGGATTATTCACCACGACCAAGTGGGATTTATTCCAGGGCAGCAGGGTTGGTTCAACATCCGCAAATCAATCAATGTGATACAATACATTAA